>CM028106.1:44069062-44111178 GCA_016170015.1 Anopheles longipalpis
GGCGCATGCTGCCGGGTGTCATCTGAGGAGACATGGCCGCCATACTTTGGGGAGAGATGCGTAGATTCTGGGGCCCGTTCGGGTGTCCCAGGCCGAGATTAGTCATGCCGAGATTGGACGGATTGAGGCTGAGTGGGGGTGTCAAGTAGCTCGGGTAGACTCCTTGCGGGTGCGACAGGAACCCTACAAAACGCCGAAAACCCGTAAGAATGAATTATTTTTAAAACATTGCTGTTGATTTGAGGGTTGTCTTAAATTTAATTAAAAAGTGTATATGATAATTTACATTGCATAAGTTTAAATATTGTGGTATAGTATTACGAAAAACATAATTAAAATAGTGTTATAAAAGTTTAATTTAATATAATTTATGAAACATTTATTCCTTTATTATGTAAAAATAAACCTCTCTATAAAAGTAAACTTTATTGAAGTAAATCTACTTCCCTAATTAAAGGATCATTAACTAGCGCAAAAGCAAACCTGAAAAAATCCTTAATTCATTCTCATTCTGTCACAAGCTTCCCAACTCATTATAATAACTCTCAAGCGCTTGGCACAGAATTGCCGTTGGATAGTTACCTGGTAGTGCCGATAGCAGCGGTGGAGACAGCCAAGGATCGACCGGAAGATTACCACCATTGCAGGACAACCGATGGGGAAGCTGCGAGAAGTGGGACAACCCTAGCCTCAGGCTTTCCGACTTCTCCTGCCGGCGCCATTTTGCGCGACGATTTTGAAACCAAACCTGTGTAGCGAAATGAAAACGAAAAGGAAAAAACGCGCAACGTGAGCAAGGGTGGGAAAATTAATGAAATTATTTTTCATTTATGAGCGTTTAATTACATTTTCCCAAGCATCCCGAGCAAAACCGTCGGACAAAATGGGGAACTATAATCCAGGGGTGTATGGTAGAAACGATGAAAAAGCATACAAAAACCGCCTTAAGAAAAGCTTCGTTAAGTTGCTTTCGGAGCGATGGACCATGCCACCGTGATGGGAGTCGTGCGTTGTGTGGTTAGACAAAACGAACGAAGGATTATGAAAAGAGCAAAGAATGGTTAATTGAATGATTCTTTGCCAGAAAGTGTTGGATAAAATTGACATCTGAGTGGATGTGTGGTAGACATAGGGCGAGATCGAGTAAAAGTGGAAACAAGCACAAGAAACATTTAATGAATTGTCACATACCAAACCAATAGAAAGTGGAAAAAAGTACAAAAGGATAAAATATAAATTTTCTTAATTTATATCTTTTAATTATAAAAAGTAAAGTACTAAACAAGGTCCCCAAAAAATACACAAAAACACACGTACCATAAAATAACAAGAATATAAAATGATTAACAAACAAAATTAACTTGAAGGCAGATCCACCTAGCATAACATCTTCCATCTCCAAGAAAAACCGGTAAAAAGGGGTGGAAAATATAAAAAATGCAATTAGTTCACCATTTGCTCCGTGAAATTTCCGTCCCGAGTAAGGAAGCAGCAGCAAAAATGAGAGAACGGAAACAGACAGAGCGCAAAAGAAACTTAGCGACCGGCAACCACCAGAAGCGCCATTAGTGTGCCATGTTCGACGAGAATGCCAATGAAGCGGTAGACAGTTATTTACACATCGACGATATTCAGCTGTTCAGCAATGCAAATTAAAACTAAATTAATTCCGTGAATTAAATAATTAATTTAACCATCCTAGTCGCTACGTTTGCTTCGCCATCTTTGACAGCGGGTGCGGGGCCACGGAATCGATCGCCATGTTGTTGACGTTTATCTCGCATAGGTTTCTTTGAATGTGAACGTGCCTTGCGTTGCGCTGCTACTGCGCGGATGATGGAGACATTTTCCCGGTACTGGGCGCCTCCATCAAGCGCGTGTCGTCGCGGGTCCCATCCGTAAGCATCCTAATTAGTGCGCTAAGTAATTGGTTTCTCGGGCTGCAGATTTTCTTCCGTACTTCACTCCGCTACAAAGCTTTGTGCCGTCCGGAATGGAAAAGGAATCTGTCAATTAGGTCAGGCCGGAAGGTTTACGCTGTTCCAGAAATACTCTGACCGGTTGCGAGGCTGCGGCACCTTATAAGGTGGGGACCAATGGACACTAATTACCACCCCGATCGGGCTGGAATGTGACCGTCAATGCTTTGGTGCTCATTAGCGCTTTTGTGGCATCTAATTGCTCGGCTAATCCAATCAATTAATCTAGCAATTTGCCCTCATTACTAGTGCCAAACCGGGGATGTCGTACGGCCGAGGCTAGTTCGTTCTGTATTTGCAAAGCAAAAATTACCGCCCAGCTGTACTAAATCAGCAAAACCGACCGTGACAGCACATTGTGACAGTCGGTCGAATCGTTAAGTGCGGCTAACAACTAACGTGTGGATGGTGTTTAGGGAGATAAAATAAGAACCTCATATAATAAGCCAAATCTTCGGTTTGAGTACGCATTGCACACAAAGAGCTGAATTTGAATGAATGCCAAGTTTAGCCAACTTTTCCCTCGTCTTCTACTTGGCGTCATGTTGCTTCACTCACGTTTTACGTCTGTTGGTGACAGTTTCAGTCAAGGAAAGAAAATTAGCTTCTTTTCTGGCTTCAAAACTTTCATTATATTTCGTTTTGATGTGAACAATTTTTTAAAATGTTCTCTTTCAATTCTATATGGAAAGGTTTTTTTAAAAATATATTTTCCATTTTAAAACGTTGTTTTATATCTGAATAATCTGTAAGCTTATTTTGCCAAAAAAAAGTCTAGTTAAATACTATATCACCTTTTTCCCTTTTCTATTTGAATCCGGAGAGTGTGGCAAATGTTTAAGTTGTTCTGTAAACAAACGACAAGAAGAAACAGAAAAACAAACCCGACAAATCCATTGCCACTCGATAAGGATCATACCAAATCATACCAGCTAACCACATAATAATTCCAATCGCACACAAAACTTCCCAAAAGCCGTAAATTAAATTGTAAAACGGCACTGAGCGTAAGTGTCACGGTTTTCATGGTGCTCTGCAAATGGCCACCCATCCAACCAGCTATGGTGGGGGTATCTGATTGGAGCCTTGATTGCTGTCAACTATCAACCGGCGTCTGGCCTACCTCCTTTCCTCTCTCATTTCCCTCCTTCCTCTCCATCGTAGCAAGGGTGCGGTACGTTTGGGTTCTGTGATTTAGTTTAATTAAAATGCAGTGTAAATACTGATCGAAAAGTTTTAATTACATTTGCATAATAGTTTCGCTTCGAATGCTGGCACCACCAAACAACATCCAAAACCCTTCAACCCACCCAGGTGTCCCATCCGAAAAGTGGCGCAAGGTCCAGAGGGGTTGAGATTCGTTGTAGAAAATCTGCGCAAATCAAACTATCTCCCTTCGTTCCGAACGACAACTCAATTCGGGCCGATTTACCTTTCCACCTACAAATCTCAACCTAAGCTAAACTGACTCTTCAAATTGGATCCCGCTTTTTGTCACCGGCGAACGGATTGAAACTGTATTTCATTTCACTTTACGGCAAATGGAAACCGTTTCGGATCCCCATCATCCACCCCAAAAACAATCAACAAAAACACCGAAAACTGAACCGAAAATTGCAAAACAATAATCCACATCGGGGTGTTCGGGAGAAGCTGAAGGGAAATTGTTTTGTTTTTTTTTTTGTTTTTTCTTGTCCAGAATTCGACAGCCGTGGCCAGCAAATACGGATCGGTACAACTATCCTCAACTCATTTACATACTCAGTTTGTGCCACGGAAACGCCACGGAATTTCACCTGCGTTTGCTGGCAAACTAAATAATTTCTTCGGTAAACGATTTCGAACGATTGCAAACCTGCTTTCGAGCCCGGTCACGTCGTCGTTGAAGGGGGATTGGTTACGTTTTAAANCAAATACGGATCGGTACAACTATCCTCAACTCATTTACATACTCAGTTTGTGCCACGGAAACGCCACGGAATTTCACCTGCGTTTGCTGGCAAACTAAATAATTTCTTCGGTAAACGATTTCGAACGATTGCAAACCTGCTTTCGAGCCCGGTCACGTCGTCGTTGAAGGGGGATTGGTTACGTTTTAAAATCAATTTTAACTACAAATCATCCCGAAAACCGTTTGCTGAAACATTTGGGATTAGATTATGAAAATATTCCATTTCCAAAAGGGGCTGATCAGAACTGGATCAGAAACGCTTTGTGAGTTTGGTATGGCAGAAACCTCCAACTTCAACTACGACGACGCTTAGTTTAGCAGTGCCGCAAACGATTCGCAAACTCGGAAACCGTCACATCGGTAGATTCAATTAAAATGGTTATTTCATGCCATAGTTTCAATTATGGTACCGGTTTTGCTCTGCTCTTGCGTTACGTACTGCGTTCGATCGGAATCGGTTTTCAATGTTCGTGGCCTCCGGGCGGGATAGGCAGGAAAAACTTTGCGGCCATATTTCTTGCAACGCATTTCGGATTTAAACAAAAAACGAGCCTTCATCCCTCAAGCAACGGCAAACTCATTTCATTTAGTGCAACTCCAACACAATTGGAACATAGCGGCCTTTTGATATTTTGGGGAGGCTGTTGTTTGGTCGTAAAAAATGACTTCTATTCGTACGACTCGTGTTAGTACCGTTTGCTTTTGATAGTGGAAAAGTGAACAAATAAAAAAACAGCAAGTCTCCAGTGTGTCTCTTAAAGAATAAAAAAAACAGAGACCCGTACGCTATTGATGTTTATTGCATCAAGCGTGTCCATTTTTGTCAACATTCATGTCACCCCTCGGATTGGATCGCCATGGAACCAGCACCAAAAAACCTGTCGCCTTTGGAGCAGGAACCAAAAATTCATTTGCCATCCATCAGTCGCACCCGGTGGAGAGAGAGAAAGCGATGCGTTCATTTTATTTTCGTATTTCGGTAGAACGAAGGATGGTCGGCCTGGGAGCTGGAATGACAAAGGAGAAACATTTAGGTCCGAATTTAGCCACAGGCATGCACGCATAGGAAACGTTTCATTTCATCTTTCACTCAATTCTATTACACTCCCTTCCACGGGCTGGTGGTCAGTTTTTATTTGAAGGCTTTTAGCAAAACTGCCGCCATCTATCTAGCTAAAGGACGCAACATGCATGGGGAGATTTTTTTTCTGGGAGGTTGTTATGTATGTCTACGAACTCCCAGGAACCAATCAGCACCCAACCGGATAGGTCCCGGCCGATTCCAATATCGTTTCCACCGTGGTGCAGTGCGAACGATGTTGGATTATTTTTTTCCTGTATTGTTCGTTTGTTCTGTTTTTGTACACATTTTTTCGTACGGGTGGTTTTTTTTGTACACCATGTCTCAAGCTTTCATTTGAAGCTTTGTACGATCGTTGTATATGAAGCATGTGCCTGTTTTTTATCCCGTGAGAAGCTTGCAACCTATTTTGCGTAACAATGATATAAGAACAATTGATGAAGCTCGGTACCAGAGCTGTTTGACTCTACGGAACGCGAACATGCGTACAGGTTTCGCTAAAATTTGGGAAATTCGCGTTTCCTTCTTATGGCTTGAAAAGGACACCACTTCTCCGCGATTTTCATTAGCCATTGAAACGATGAAGTCACATGATTGTGAAGTGGTAAATAGTGAACAAGGAACACAATATTACAATAAAATAATACTTTTAAATTAAATTCTACTTTCTAGTAAAAGTCAAGGATTAACAAGAAAGAAAGAATCGAAATTGTAAAAAATAAAGTTTTCTGTTAGCATTATTCAACTTCCACATCGCTAATACAAAGGAATAAATGGCCATACATTCAACACAGTAATTAAATTAAAAAATTCAACATAGTAAGTAAATTATAATTTGCTCGTATACTCAACACTACCACGTGTAAGTGGCACTCTTTAGCATCCGGAAGATATATTGAAGGATGAATTAATTTTTTTTTTACTTTACGTTGCCTATAATAAGCAGAAATAATTCATTAACCCATTTCCAAGGAAGGAGGGTAAAAATCTTCACAAAGAAGGATTCCAAATAACTCACTAGGTGATTAAAATGCTCTTTTGAAATTCTGAAATATATTAATAAATAATAATTCAGACGATCAAAATTACAGGAAGCACTTGAATCACTGGAAATAAAGACGGAAAAGATTATTCTATGTATCCATTTGACAATTTCCATTTAATATAATTCATTTCACTCATTTCGTATTTATTATTATTTATTTGGGATTCACTACTAAATTCGATTTTTTATGATCCCCTTTTCTGGTGAAAAATTACACAACGGAAGAGAAAATTTTAACAGTATTCAAATAGTCGAAACTATCACTGTCTTTTCTAATTATTCGCATTTTTTTTATTTCATATTTTTGCAGTTTCCAAATTAACTTACAGCTATGTTAACTTTTGAGAATATTTTCAGAATAGCATATACTCGAAGGAAAAATAAAACCTAAAACAATAAAACGGTACCTATTTTTCCATTACTGTATTCCAAATAAGTCTCATTTATAAATACATAAATACATGCGATACATGGAAATCCATTTTAAGTGATTTTGTTCATATTTATTGACATATAAAAGATACAAGCATTCATTTTCACTACTTTTAAAATATTCGTCAACTAAGTAACAATAAACATATTTTGTATTAAAGAAAATTCGTCTTTAAATGGTTTATTTTAACTTTTCCTACTGATGCCTACATCTGCCTGATATAATCAAGCGCACCATAACAAGATTACACTTCACTCCTCAAAAGTAACAAAAAAAACATACATAATTCAATCAAATTAAGATGTCATGTCAAAACAAACAAACCCCAGCATCGAACGTGAAAGAACACTGGCGGATGTGAGAAAAAAAATGCAACAAATTAATTTTTCGTTTACAATCAATTTCCCATATTTTGCCCTTGAATGTAAGCGTTGGCCTGAGCGCATTTTGATTTTGCTCTCCTATCCGTCGAACTGAGATGCTCTTGATCCAATCACTGTCCTAATCAGCGTTTCCATCAACCATATTCCATTCACTACTCCGCCCGTTCATGACTGGTTACACGGCTGGTTGTAACAGCTTAAATTATACGTTGCCTACACGATGTGTCCCGTCTCCTTTTCGCTCCCCTTTTTGATGGCACTTCAAAAGGACACTGAACATCAACTGGGCGCGTGTCCTTCGTTTGACATCGACAAGCTGTTTGTCGCTCACGATTTGTTGGTTAGTTTACCGTTTTTTCTTCTTCTTCGTTTGGCATTTCACTCGATAAGAAATAGCGGAGCGCTCAGTGCCTGACAAGGGAACGCATGAAGTAACATCTACGCCGACGTAAAGCAATGGTCCGTCTGTTCCCTGCGGCATCTGCGAGGGGGCGAGATGACAAAGGGAAAACGGACACCGACGGGTGGCTCTACATCCGAGAGCATAAAGCGTCCGCCGAGACCGAGATAATCGAACACCGCGCATGCCCTGAGGCTAGTGGTTCTCACACCTCCCCTTGTTCGCATGGCACATACACCGGAGAGAAAGAGAGCGTCTGTGTACGTCAGCTTACAGGTACAATGGCCAGCGGAAATTAAAAGCAATTTTGTGCTCAATGACGAACCGCTGGCAATGGCGACATCTTTACTAGCGAGATTGTCGAGATACGAAAAACCTCCAAAGCGCAGCGCCACATTAGCTGGCTTCCTGTACGAACGATCGATTCGGGTGGAGGCAATCAGCGTTAAAAGTCCCACGAGATGTTTCGAGGTCAGTTAGATCCAAAGAATAAACACATACATACACACACACACACACGGCCGCAAACAACCAACTCACCGAAGGAGGTCTTGTTAACGGGAGCATGTCATCAGCTATTAAATTAGCTCATGTTCTGCAGGACCCCCTCTTCTGTATGCTCACCCAATGGCGTGTGTAGCTTGACGTAAAGATGGAATGGATTACATACAACGTACTCACACACACCCACACCCCCGAAACACGGAAGGTTGACCAAATAGTCCTTTCACACACGGGAGTCATAAACAGTTATTAGAGGGTTAATTAAACACTTGCCACGTGGCCTGCCAACTCCCGGGATGCCACACGGGATATCGTAGTTTTCGGTATGACATGGGGAGGATGGTAAAAAAAAAGTCACCCGAGAGAGAAAGAGATCATGTTCGGTGGCCATATCGCACGTGGGAATCCGGAAGGACATAAACAAAGACAAAGGGCGAACCATTGCACACGCTCCGATAGCTTCTGGCGTTTATCGCCTCCGGGGATTTGTTTCCTTCAATATGTCACCCTTGTTGTGGGGTTAATACCCTCACCCCATTAGCGACCACCTTTCCCGGTGAAATCTTATCAGTGTGACTGCAAAATGTACGAGTCACGAGACGGTTAGCTAAAAACACCCCCTGGAGCGGTTTGGAAACACTCAAAAAATCGAACTTTCTGATTCTTGTGCGCGCGCTACTCACTGCGCCGAGAACCATTATCGCTTTCTTTCCCAGTGTTTAACTGTTGATTTTTCCCATCTTTGATGCGGTGCATACGGTGCAAGAAAATGCATTCGAAAAGAAAATTTCTCCTTTTTGAGCGTGGAAAATGTGCTGCCATTGGAAAATGTCGATTCAAAGTTCTATCACACATTTCGGGAAATTCGTTTATTTGTAGACACTTTCCGTCTGCCTTTCCGTTCGGTGACGAATAGGCAGAATAATGCACTGCTGTGTGGCAGTGGCTGTGTGGCACAAGAAAACAAGTGTCCAATTTTAAGCACTGAGCGTCTTTGGTGGCAACACACCGCACAAAGGACACAAATCCGAACGTCATCCCGAACGTTGCTATCTAGGCAAAAAAGAAGGCTTTGTTTTCTTACGGCAAACGTGTGCATTCTGTGCATTGAGCTGGGAAGCATCTCAAAAAGGGTGACGATATGCGTAAGAATCACCTTTTTGATTTCTACACTTCGGTACTGATAATTGAAGGAAAACCGTCTGGCACAATCCGGGAATAAATCGTGCACCTTCCTGCCTATTCGCTGCTGCTCTATGTTGACCATTTAACCGGGCAGTTTCCGGTGAAAAAGAAGCCTGGGAAAAACGGGCTGTCTCACACTTGAGCAACTAAAATTAAGCTGTCAAATGCAAATGTTAGGACGGGACAAAGCTTCGACAGCGAGAGTATACCAGGTTTATACCTGGGAATGTGATATTGATTGTTATCGTACGGTTTTGATCTTTCGCACTCTGGGAACAATAGGGGACGCTTTGTCACGATACTGTATGAATTACTGCAGTGTGTATTTTTTTACTTCCTGTTTCTTATTCTTTTATTAGAAAACGAAAAAATATAGAAGGAATGAAATTACTTGGTATTTGACAAAATAAACGATCGGTGTTTTGAAAAACTTTGAATGATATCTGTTAAATAGGGTTGTTTGTGCTCTTTTTTGTGCTGTAATGCGATGCGAATGTGATACGAAATTTAAATGTTTTATGTGTTTGACTATGAAAAAAACAGTAAAATTAATTTAATTATAATGTGAGCAGTTTATGTCACCAAAAGAAGTCGCTAGTTATAGCAAATGCTTTAGAAAAAATGAGCTTCCATTTTTATTCAATTTCATGAGAACAATAGCTAAAGTTATCAGATTAATTTTATCTTCTGTGTAGATGATTTATTAGTAACTGAAATTATAAAGCTCACCATTTGATAATACGATAAATTAGCTATTGGGGGAAAAATGGAAGATATTTTCATCCTTCCATAAGCGAAATCGGTCTGTTAGTTAAAAAATTGCAAGAGCAAGTCTATTAGATCAAAATATCTTCTTTGTAAAATTACTAGACAAATAGGTCTACCTTAATGATAAATTTCAATACATCTTCTATTTTTTCTCCTGCTTGCACTAAAATCATCATTATCAACAAATCCAAAACCAAATACGTGCCTAATTGAGATCACGCTTCACCCTTCGTAAATTTCATTTAGAACAGCAACAACAACAAAAAATCATACAAAGAAGACGATCATGTAAGGCCATACGTATCATCATCAACGTGTTTACACATTCCCATCCCAAGTGTACCACGTTTTCGTCCAAAAACCATGCTAACTAATGCTTTTTTTCTACGAGGGAAAAAACTGTCCAAAGGTCCCAAATGACGCTGCAATTCTGAAGTGTGATCGGAAAGGTGCGATAATGGTGATTATGGTAAGGTGACATGTAACGCAGGATATTTATCAACAATGCAACACACACTAGAGAAAGCGAAAAGACTACAACAGCAAAACATACAACGGCGTTGTAGTTTTTTGTTGTAGCACACCCCTTCGTCCTTAGCATTGCAATACTCCCTTTTGGGTTGGTAGAAAACATGAACATCCTGAATGAGGTTCCGACGGTGAATTGAAGTTGAGGAGTGCAGAAAACACCGGAATACCAACGGACGGACGTAAAGTGGTTTCGATAAAGATCCTTGCGCTCTGTAGGGATTAGTCTAGAGCAAAAAAAAACAGAGAACGATGTTTATCTCTTACCATTCAGGCAATTACGGTCTAATGACATTGAATAGAAAAGGTGAATGGCGGGAAAAATGATATGTTGTTTGGATTTAAAAAGGAAAAAAAAACATAAATTTAGATTTATTTTTTATTCCCTTATAACATCCTTGTTTGATTGGTGTTTAGATTTAAATTAGAAACTGAGGATCGTTTCAATAATAGTTTGGAAACAATTAATAAGTGTTATGCAATAATCTGTCAATTGACGGTGGATTGATCGCTTGTACTTCACTCCGTACAGTTTCTAATACACTTCAACTCGAAACAAAAATAGAACAAACAAATTTCCCTGTTCTATCCGTCAGCCGGTGCTGCCTTCATTTCATTCGACTTCATTGTTGATAGAAGCGTCTACTCGAATGTGAAGGACTCTTCAACCTTTTTTCTCAATTCTCCATATGTTCCCAAACAGAGTCTAACAACACAACAATCGAGAGCATATGAGAACCATTTCAATGACGAGTGCGCTAAACTAATTAAACTCTTGACGCATGTGCCCTGCCGGAGTTCTTGCTAACGCTCCGCGTGTCCAACGTGGCTGGTATGATGAAATCGGCAATCAGTCTCATTGTTGCTGCAATCTGAGCCGAATGGTGATGCATGCCCGGAATAGCGCACGTTTGGCAGTAGTCGGCATCGGTACCGTAATTGGAGACGGTTGTGCGTGGACAGTGTTCCGCGTGATCGCTGTTTATGATCTTTTTTTTCTATCCGTACAGTAGGATGTGTGTCGTGGTGAATAATTAGCGCATGTGACGAAGGGCGGCGGCTTAGCTTCAAATGGCTGAAGGCGATGCTCCAGTAGCCAGCTGGCTGGGAATGAGTCTGTCCAGTGTAAGAAAAAGCGGTACGTTTGACATCATATTTATCATATCGTACACTGATTGCCGTGGCTTTCATGTTTGCCGCTGTGTTTGTGGAATTCCGACAAAAGGATTAATTTGTAATTGGCCTTTAAAAAGGTATTTGAATTTTACTGTAATATTCATTCATGCTAGTTCAAGACAGCAAAACAAAATATTGTAGATTCAATTATTTACAACAATGCAAACAATTTGTACTAAGAGTATTGAACCTCCCGACGTGTAGAAGCAAGAACACGAATAAAAAATAAATCCCTCCTTCAGACAAATAAAATGGCAAATCATCATCAGTGCCCGAATTGATCATTCGATTCACTCGACCTTGGGTGACCGCTAATGCATTCGCTACATTGATCTTTATTAGCAGGCGCTGGGAATTTGGCAAAATGTTTGTGACGGCCGGTGTTAAAATGAGAACACAAGAAGCAACAACAAAAAAATACATTTAAGGGTATTTTTTCCGCATTCTCATCCCTAAGTCCGGACAGCACAAATGTTATGCGATTGAGGTGTTTATTTTTATCCTTGTGGAGCAATTTGTTCGCCTAGTTTTTGCTTTGTTTACTGGGGTACGGTCTCTACGGCTGCCGAAAAAAAGCCGTTAAGAACCGAGAAGAATCGGTTTTATGGCATGGTTCACTTTAATTGTTCACTCAATTTATCATCGACACCCGTGACAAAAGCATGTCACCTGGGGATGGTTTGATATTCCGATAGGGAATTATACTTGATGCGGTAGATTGATCGAAGATGGAAAATAATGTATTTACTTGTTAAAAGGTTGATATTTTGCCCATTATATAATTTCTTTAACCTTTGTCAAGAATTTGAAATTATAACAAATCATGAACAAAATCATGAAAACTCTTTCAACGAAACAAAAAAAAACTTATACCCAATTACTTGGTTCATATTTGCTGTACGAATCCAATCGGTTTCGCCTGGAATCCCAAAACAAAGAACCCAAATCGCCCTTTGCCGGGACGAAGGGTGAGTTTAATAATTGTCAAATTATTTGCTAAGTACCAAACAAAACTCATTCCAGACGGTGTTTGCTAAAGCGGCCGTGTATCGCGCGTAAAGCAAACACCTACATCCACCCTGGTTCGCACCCCGGAAGATGGTGGTCGTGCGACAGTGGCAACGAATGCCACACGTCGTCCCTTTTGTAGGTAGGGCGGCAGTACCTAAAAACCACTTTGAACTTCAACCATCCGAGAAGAACGGTTGATGGCGATGTTCATTTTATCGCCCTTACCTTCTTGCTTACCGTGCTAACCATAACTGCTTGATGCTTGATTCCCGAGCTTGGCAAAACGCAAAACGACAAAATAAAGGCAACAACAGCAGCAGCACAGCAACAAAAAAAGGGAGACAGATTTTCCTCCCCAACACTTTGCAACACCCTCGGATTTTTGGGGTGGAAAATCTATTGGAAATTTATTTTTTTTAGAACTGTGCGCTTTCATTTTTATCGTAAAGATATTTCTTACGGCCATCGAACCCCGGAGGGATCGAAACAAAATTTCAATTTCATCCCCGTTCGGCTAGGAAAACAAACAGTGGAAAAAGGAAGTCACTGATGCGCAAAACAAGAACAGGCCGGTGGATAAGGTGAAGCGGTCATCCGCCTTACAGTCGCGTTGGCGAATAAAATCAAGAGGGTTCCACTGTACGGGGTTATGGCCAGCGGCAGCGAGCGAAATGGGTGTGAAGGATCCGTAACCGAAGTGTACCGATGCGGAATGGAATGAAACCGTTTGATTCGATGTGGCTTTTGCCGGGCGCTCACACGCTCACCTTCACGAAACGACACATCAAATGAACTGGCGTTGCATACTGCACGTGCACGTGCCGGTGGAATTCTACTGACAGGTGGCTTTGGTGGTGGTGGTGGTGGTGGTCAGGAATTGATTAAAAAACTATTTGACACGACTCGGCGCGGAAATAGGAACCACCATTGAGGAGCGCAAATTGAGTGGCAAATTGATTTTTAATGAGGTAATAAGGACTCGAAAACAATACGGAATGAAACTGGGTTGGGTTTGAAATTGTGCTTCATTTTGCCTATCTAGTCCTGCTGCAAGTCCTTTCCATGGTTCTACATACATTAGGGACGAGTGTTTTAATAAATTAACCAGTACTGTGCGAACGAATGCGAATGTTTCGATTGGAGTTAACTTAATTTATTCAATTTGTAGACGCGAACTGGTAAAGAGAAGGAGCATTAAGGTTGATGGATACTAATTGATTAACAGACGAATGAAAAGCTTTGATATTTTAACTGCTCTATATACTTCACAATGGAGAGGCATTCCCATGGTCTAGAGTGCGTTCGCTTAGTAAAACACATATAAAGTTTTAGATCGAATCTTAAGTATACCAGTCGTCGAAAAGCAAGGATAGGAATTATCCGGTTACAAAGTGAAAATAACTGTTAGTAAATAATAATCATGTAGCAAGGATATACACAACTCCTAGTAGGTAGCGGCCAATACAGGGTTTTTTTTGACACAAGTAGTAAGCTTACAGCTGTTTATTAACTATTTTCAAGTTGAACTGGAACGGGTCGCATAAAATGTAAATAATCCTTGGGACTTTCTGGAAGTTTTTCTAGATCAAAAGTTCAATTGGTTTATACTGTAAAGAAAATTATTGTTTATTAATAATCATAAATTATTAATAATGTCTCTCTTATTTTGTGAGTTGAAAAACCATTAAATAGTATGTAATTCTCGTAGTAAATATTTCAGGAAGAAGAATTCCACATCTGCTAGTAAATATTTCACTTAAATTTAAAAATATCAGCCATCATTTTAACGTAGCCGTTTAACAGGGTTTTCGAACTTATCCTTTTGTCATAAGTCTACTTTTAGTCGTTCTGGGCCTCTGTTGATCATACTTTAAGTTAGAAAACTTCAATTTTAAGACGGTATTTAATAAACAAACGAGCAAATTCTTGTTATGAATTGATACCAGGTTGTGTTATGAGCAGCTACTCAAAGCTTTTAATATGTTTTTTATTATTATTGTTGAAGTTTTTGTTATTATTGTTGAAGCAGAAACCGAAAACGGTTTCAACTCTGCAAAATAAATTCTAAATCCCGGTATCTCAAAAATTTTGCCAGTCTAAAATCTTACATATATTATAATTTGGTTCAGGTTTTGGTGATGTTAGTAGTGTAATCGTAATACATGAATGAATATGAAAAAAATATTAGGTAATTTTTCCTACATCCCCTCTCCTTCCTCCTCCCCTATTTCAAAGTTCTCCACTGCTCCATTGGATCATCGGCTAACGATTCAAATAGTGTAACAATTATTGCCAAACACTTCCACGTGCGTTCCATTTAAACATTGCTCGCACACCGGAAACGACAGCTGGTGGAGCCGAGTTAAACGGAGCTGATAATTCGCGCTTTAACTTGTGGAATCGAATGGAGTTGAAGCTCAACCAGCAAATGCTGCCACGTGTGTTGATTGCCACGCTCTCCCGATGCGCCATCGCCGATTTTGCACCATACAGCAGAACGTTGGTAACGCGTTCGGCACAAGCGATTAAATCGAATGATGTAGCCAGCTCAGCCGCCAGCCCCCGAACAACGGAAGCTTCGAGTCTCGAGCCACGTCCTAAATTACGTCACGGGGAAAAAGCAGTAGCGACCACAGCACGAGGGAGGTAACCCGTAGGTCGATTTCCGCTTTCCGGAGGTCAAAACATAACAGGTAACTTGAGGCTAATGAAATTAAAAACCATAACTTCTTCGCTGCATTATCCCAAGTGTGTGTATCTTAGTGATTTTAGTTTTGTCTTTCTTCTCGTGCCTCTTATTATCTCGGGACAGGATTAAAGAATCCCGCCTGCGTATGGATGTGTGGCAAAGGGGTTTCAGGGTATTTTTTTTATTTTCTATTTTCGGTTTAATTTCAGACAGCTGTGTTTTACATCGTCGTCGTAGCATAAAGCACGCATTTTGCTTAAACCCTTTGTATATCGTGTGTTTTCTTGTTATTTTTCTCGCTCCTTTTGCATTCTACATAGTCAAATGCGATGTGATTGATGTTTGTTTACGCGATTGTTTGCCGTTTCTTCGTTGTGGTGTTGTTTTGTATTTATTTTCCCGTAATTTCATACAAACTAAGCGATGGTTATGTATTATGTTTGTTTGAGCGAAAGAAAAAAAAATTACGATAAAATAATCACAAAATAGGATGGATCCACACAAAGCAAACCGACCGAGATCAAATGGCGGCCAAATTGTACCGACCGAAAGGTAATTGGCAGATTTTTTTTTTTGTTTAATTAGGGTTCTTCTAACGAAGGTGAGTTCTTTGTTTGTCGATTAAATACTTAACGAACCCCTAGAATAAACGATTATACCAGGTGTATTACTTGAATCTGAGGTGCAATGTTCTCCATGATTGAGTCCAACCATGTCAAAAGTCAACGATGGTGACACTCTGTGCACTCGGCTGCATCCAATCAGCATGCCTTATTGTGCAGCTTTGTTAGCTTGAAATCAGTTCAATGTGCATTGATATCACCAAAACGGGAGGATGCAACCATACAAGTCGTCGGTTGTTTTGCGTACTTTCAAACAGTTAACAGTTCAGCCCCTGTTTCTGTTTTTTAATGTGCGAAATTTACACTTCATTTGAGAAAAGCTAAGAAAAAAAAGAAGCAAAATCAATTGCATACACAATCGTTGGTGATTCGCTTTAGTGGCCACCATAATCGTTTACCTTAACAAAACAGGCCCACTCAAAGACGCGATAAGCGGTAACGATACCGCGTTCCCGTCTTATGATGGTCGTGAATTAAAATATCCCATAACCTACAATTTCCTTCGCTTCGATAATTCATTCCGTCACGTTAAGCGGTCCTTTTTGGGGCGGCGGTCCCTATTTGCCGGCAGAGAATAGAACGCGAAGGAACGGATCTAGGATTCGTACCAACGTTCTAAACAGCCAAAGCAAAGCAAACAAAGCGGTTAAAAAACCTTCGGCGCTGGAAGTTGGGAGGTATGTCGGCGACCTCAACGCAAGAACCGAAGCTTAACGAGGGGGTTAATTGAATTATAATATCGTGGGCCCGTGCGCTTTCAAGGCGGCGGTTCACGCAAAAGGAAGAAAATTAATACTGAAAGGATTTCATTTAGCAATGAGCTATTTTCTAAAGAATAGGAAACATAAATCATAACGCCAAGTAAAGGGAAGAGAAGGTTCATTTCCGGAAGTGTTTCGATCAGTATTTTGGAGAAACGTTTCTTGGCGAAACGTCAGTGACATATTAAGATTTCACGAAAAAAATAAGGGGCGGAAATGTTGTATGGATTAAATATTTATCAACACACATTTTGTGATGCTTTTTCTTCTCTCCAATAGCTAAAATAGGTTAGCAAAACCGTCTATCCGTTTGGCAAGCCCATAAAACATGCTGCACATTACAATAATTCCAATACACGAATTTTGCCATCCATCGGATCGGTGCCGTGTTCCCATATGAGAGCAATAAAAGTAGCGATACAAATAAAATATTTATTGCTACCCTTCATGCACGGTGACAGTGGACCAGCAGCAGGAAAAGCTTCAACGATCGTCGGTAGTAATTCTAATTCATAAATTGGTCCTTTATTTTCGATCGAATGTGTGCGCTCACATATGAACCCGAAGGCGCTTCGCATTCGAATGTTTTCCTCATTGAGCCAACATTCCAACGTTGTGCGTGCGAGCGTGCATGCGTGCGTGAGCTGTCCGTTCGCTGCTTGCGGACGCATAAATCTATCAAATTTATTTGCGCTTTTATAGTACCACGTTGGGTGGTGTACTTCCCTTCCCTCCCAAAAAAAACGAGGCGAAAGGATAACTTTGTGTTCGATTTGATAGAACTTGCGACAAACTTATGTCCTTGACGCGAAAAACAGAACAAAAAAGCGAATTTTCTTTTGCGGTGGACGCTTGGTGGGGGGCGCGAGTCGTTCCTTCAATTTATTCCCATATTTAATATGGAAATTCATAAAGATAATGCTAATAGTCATAATCGTATAGAAGCGTGAGTGGAAAGGAAGGAAGAAGGCAACTCGGGTCACTAGTAAAAACAGACCTTCTTGCTCGCTTGCTGGCCAACAACTTTACCCCCATCGTCGTCTTGGTAATGTGTAATGAGTGGCTTTTTATTATTATTACACCTTCACGCACGAGATCCTTGCCAAGGGTTGTATATGTGTTTCCCCATCCAACCTATGCTCCATAATCTGAACCTAAGTATAGAAAAAAAAAGTTGGTCGAAAGTTTGACATGGTTGTTTCACGTCATTCCATTCCTTGCTACCTTCCTAGCACCCGTTACCAGTACCCAGGGCCTTTGCTGATGGAAGGGTTTCTAATGAAATCAACATCCATCCATCACCTTTGTCCCGTGGTCAGTTTGATGGTCAAGACCCTCAAAAAAAAAATCACCACACAAACATTCCTTGGCTTATGATGGCGTGCTGGCCATCTCTATGTACGGCTCTCCAGTTCGTCGATGTACATACGTCCACAAAACATTCGCCACCATTTTCATATCTCGATGAAAGGTGAGTTTGGGTCGGGGATTTGGAGATTTTTTTTTGCTCGCCGTGAGCCGGAACGGTTGATAAACAAGAAAATTAAATTTAATGATTTTTATTACCGAATGATTAGGAGCGAACATATTCGTCGTGGGTGCGTACCTTTAGCGAAACAAGAATGCAGGAAAATGAAAGGTGGAAAGGAAATCGTCCTAATCGGTGTCGTAAAAAAGTCCTTTCACAGCAGGACCCACGTTGGCACAAACCGTGACAGAAGCGGTAATTCTATTAAAGTTAGTTTCTTTGTATACAAATTAGTCATTCAACCAATTCATTTGAATATGGTGAAGCATGAGTTTTGCCTATGTAGTTTTTTTTTTGTGAAGCCAACAATTGTACTGGATTGTACTTTTGCATAGGATTACTAAATGGAGGATTTGAAAAAAAGAAATTTATTTTAATTAATTTGATGTCCAACATTTGCCATGAAAATTCATTCTATTTATTCTTCATTAACTTAATTTTCACAAGTTTTTAAAATTCTGCAGGATTTAAAAAAAAGGAAATTTATTTTAATTAATTTCATTTCTAATATTTGTCATTAAGTTTCATTTTATTTATTCTTCATTAACCTAAATACAATCTTGCAGCTATACAATTTCAGACCTGCGTCCTTAGTAATCATCCGAATGGGACTTGAGGCCGATCTTTTGTTGTGAAAAGCCTCGCATCAGTACAACTAAGCCAACTCCCCGATTCCAGAATTTGATAGAATTAGTTCAATAAAAACGTTTGTAAACCTCATATGACCAGTTCCCGCTCCAATCCGATTATTGCACGACTGTTTCGTGATTTATGAATAATCATTCTGCTCCGCTTTTGGTTTGTCCTTTTTTCGGTGCCATTATCCTAGACGGAGCCAATCCTCGTGACCCTTTGGCGCTACACACGTGTTCGCATTTGCATGCTCGCATATGGGGTCGGCATTGTTGTGGTCGTCGATCCCCCATAACATGCTAGGCTGTATCATTCTAGCGGCCAGACCAGCACAAAAAGAAAAAAAACCAAACGACTAGCAAATCTAGCATCGATTTGTGTCCTCTTGCGTATTAAACTCCCATAAAGCGCTAGCGTGTAATAAAACAAAATGACACAGGAAAGTTATATCCCCCATTTGTTATACTCGTGCTGGATGGGTTTTGTAATGCAACCGTATGGTACGATGGAATTTCGATTTCAAATCGCAAACATATTATTATTATTTTCCTTTTACACACATGCCCCCCCTTCGTTCTCTTCCACACCCTACCGCTGGGCCAGATGCCATCGAAGGTATCAAACATGAACTCACTTTTTTCCTCACCAAAACTAGTCGCCCACTAGAACTGGGACAGAATATCGCGCACCAGAAACGATTTGTCTCGCAAATACCTTTGCATGCCACGAAAAAACCCTGAACTGCGTAGCGAGTTCCGTTCCGTTCCTATTAGACATTGTCATATATTTCGTTTGCCTGCTATGAACCGAAATCAAACAGTCTCACCGGAAACCACTACCAAGCAAAAGCCACCAAACGCAAGACACGCGGGATATCGATTCAAAGTTGCCTAAACGTTTTCTTGGGGCTTGTGTGTAGGACGTAAAGGACGAAAAGCGGGAAACGCCACTGTCTGTTAGAAACTTACATTCGCGTTAAATACTAACCAAAGCGCTAACGGGCTCGGTTGAGTAATTTTATTAGCAATAATCACGCGCCCTTCCCACGCTAACCGAAGGAAATGAGTTAATGTAAACGCTTTTCGTCGAATGGTACGATGCAAAAATGCGTCGCCGGCATGCCACGGTCCCATGTGTTCTTTTTTATGATTCGTTAATCTAACGAAAACCTTCATATGGATGAAAGCCAACAAAACAACACTACAAAAAAAGCAAGAACTCAGAACTTTCCTTTTCTCACAATCTTGTTCGATCGAAGATAAATATGGATTTTTATTATTGCAATTTTCGCCATTGGATAATGAGTGAAAAATATACGGTGACCACCGCTTAACGTTACTGGACACATGCAAATTACGCTCGAATTAATAAGCGTTCGGGCATGTACGACATGGTGACTGCGAGTTGAGCTTTGTTGCCGAGCTACAAGTATGTAGTAACAGCAAACGATATGTTAAAACTTCGATAAAGCGGTAGTTAAGGATCGTAAACTGAGCACATTAGGAGCACGGTATAATCGCTTTGAAGTAATGAAATGAACCGGCTAGATTGAGTTTATGAGTAGTTTATGAGACAATCGGTATCGCACTCCTCATATTTGTTTACTACCTGAGATTCAAATTAGTTTGATGTTACGATACGTTGTGCTAAATTGTAACTGTGCCTAAACTGTTGAGTCGAGTTATGTTGTTGAATTTTGTTTTCGTTATTTGCTTGTGCTTTGTATAGTTATTCAATTTTTGCCTAAAATCCGATAATAACTATAAAATAACTAAAATAAAATAACTTTGTTCATTTTTAGGATATTATCATTTTGCTAACAATCCTGATTTGATTTAAAAGTACTAAATAGTGCTAACAGTCTAATGTCAATCGTCACCTAATCGTTTATTCCTATGTTTTCGAAGGAGTCCTCAACTAACGCGTCTTAACTTGGTTCTACCACAACTCCTCCTTTTATGTGACTATCGACTTTGAATTTGGATTTGTTGATGTCTTTCATAACTCATAGAACATGTCAATGGGCCCGGTGGTATATCTGATAAACGGCGCCGATTCCACACTACAGGACAAGGTATAAAATCCCATCCGGGACCGTTCCCCCGTAGAAAGGACTGACTATCCAGGTATGTGGTAAAAATATGTCTATGAGGCCTTAAATAGCCGGCATGACCTTAGAGGTCGTATAGCCAAGAAGAAATCGTCAATGCTCTTCTACATACAGGGAACCTGTAAGAGTTCTTCTACATCAGAGCCTGGAATGACTATTCGACGATTAATAAACTGGCACTCCGAATCTTGGCTGGCTCTCTCCTAAGGTGAATGAAAAATGACCATCAATACCAATAGAGAGTAGACCAAAGACACTGATAGTTTTCCATCTAACATGTCATAACATGTGTCTTAACATGTGCTGATCTTGAAACCTTTGACGACATGGAGCGTGAGATATTGCCATATTCAAAATTAGTCGCACGCCGCTACTTCTGAGAAGAATAAAATAAAACTCATCCCTATGTTGACTAGGGACTACAGCTGCTGCGTCAACCTTGCGTACAAGCGTCCAATAATAGTTAAATAACACTAAAATGTTTTGTATCTGTCAATCCGAATGTACCTTCAAAAACTACAGCACCAAAAGTGCACTAAAGTCCTTCCATCTATACTTGAATAAAACAACCAAGCCCAACATATTTCGAACTAGTTCCGCAAGTTCTTAATTGCTTTCGATAGTTTTTAAATTTTCATCACCACAACGCTTCAAACATTCGATGCTCGAAGAGTGGAGAGTGAATAGTGCGGTTTTCTGGACGACATTCCCATTCCCAGCAAGGACGCACTATGTACGGCAACCAGTATGCTGCCTTCAGCCAGCTAATTAAATAGCAATTTCCGTTTGCTCCTCTCAAACTCCTCCATCTCATCCCGGGGTCAGGCTGCCCGAGAGTCCGACACGCACTCGAAAGCGCGAACCAGGACCCGGAGAGAAACATAATTATGCAGCCTGCATTTCGTTGTACACCCCACGTACAGGAGCGTCATCGGAGGTGGGCGTGATGGGAGCAGATGGATTGGCGGGGGCCATGCACATCGCTGCAGGTGGTCCATTAGGTCGGTGTGTCGGTATAGCTGTAACGGTGTCATTCGTGTCGGGACTTTGGAATTAATTTTCTACCATCACCGATCGGCCGACCGATCCAGTGCGACAAGGTGTCCCTGTATCAGGACGCTCGTACTGGAGGTCCCGGTTATGTTACCGACGAACGACCGCCGTTGCCCTGTCTGCTGGTGACAGAGTGCGTACCGGACAAGGCGTTTGAAATGAAATCGAATGAGTAAATTAAATAATCAACGCCAAACCGAACTGGACATTGTTTCGCTCTCGCTTCGTCCTAGGCAGTCGTGAAGTATGGCTTTCGGACGATAATATTACGTTCCTGCTCGACCGTTGTCCAGAGTTCGGCTTAATTGATAGTGCAGCACCGGTAAAAGTTTTGCACCGACCAAAGCACAAGAACACACACACCCTGACACAAGCACACCAACAGCGCCGTTCTCGTCGTTCGAGATACGCGTTCATTAAAAGGAATAATTTGATTACCCGTCGATTAAGCGGTAAACCATTGTGCTCCGTTTCGTACGATGGTGATGATGGCCCCTGCAGCATCAGCGCAGTTTCCTCCAACTCGGCAGCCATTTTCTTTTCAGCATCGGTACGATGATGGCAACAAGCACTGGGGCACATGCTAAAGCGGCATCTCCTCATCCTCGCAACAGGGGAAAAGAAATAAAAAAACAACTCCAACTCCGCTTTTCATCTAGCGCTCTTGCTCGTTCACACAGTTTCGCCTAACAATCCAACCATTTCTCTCGCACATTTTGATCGATTTTCCGTACCGTTTAGTACTGAACCCCATCATCATCATCGTCGTCATCGCTAGCGGGGCGAAGATAAAAGTGAGAGTAAAGGAGACGATTAACGAATGGTTGGATGCGCACGATTGCGCGAGACGTACGGATCCACGTAAACGGAATCGCCCTTTTTCATGATTTTGTAACCTTTTACTATTGTGGTTCAATTTGGGCGACAAATTGGTCCTATTGTTGGGGTAAGATGTCGGCACTAAGATGTTGNAAAAAAATACGTCAAATCAGTCTGTTAATATGTAGATCATATATAAAACTGATAAAATATACAACTAAACCATTAGTTACTGCCCACCCTTCACCATAACTTCATGCGGTCGGTATTACCTCCGTCAACATCACTGTTCAAACAAAAAAAAACCTCCCTACATCCGGGATTTCCCGAACGCACCGTGCAAAATGTTCTAATCCCTCATAATTGTGTGAGAAAACATGTGTTTTCTTTCGCGCAAAGCCTTTCCAAGTCGTGGGCCGTGGTCGGAAAATTGCACCCTTCACTTGTTACAAACATCATCAAAATTGGCCCCCGGGGGCAGTCTGTACCAGCGTCCTTCAGTCTTTCAGCACACAGCCTACGGCCACACAACCCAATAACCCGTCAAGCGTAATTTAATCTGGATTTACGCTGCGTTTGGGTTTTGTTTGTTTGCTTGGCTGTGAGATCGTACCCTTCGATCTCACTACATACAAGCCCACCCACCCACATGCCAGATAAACAAAGCGGACAAACGGTTGGGATTAACGTTATGAAATTTTGTAAATCGCATTTCGCTCAATCGATCTCGTTAAATGTAGATATTGCGGGACGCGAGAAATCGAGAAACAAATAACCGTGAACCAAGCGCCAACGTACGCCAACGGAACGCAACCGGGCGGAGATCTTTCACTTGAGCTAGATTACGATAGCGATGGATATCCTGAGGAAAAGAATAAAACGAAAGTATACAGCAGAGAGACAAAAAAAAACACCACACACAAAACCAAACTTCAAACCTCGTACAAACGGAACGGAAAATCACATTCCACCGGGACGGAGCCAATAGAAACGGATGCCCAATATACGTGGGCGTCACAGTTACGCAGCACGGCGACACGGAGAAGAGTCGGATTATTCAATTTCCCGTTCTCCGTTTCGTCCAAATGTCCTTTTGGTGTGTGTGTGTGTGTTGTACGGGCGGTTGAAGAAATTGGATCCATCTTCAAGCATTACGTTGCCTGCATCTTCTGATCTTTCGATTTGATTGACTTTTTCTCGTTTCCTTTTGGGTTCGCTTTTATTTTCCTGTTTGAATTTCCCGTTCACGAGCATCTTTCCCATTCTTCGCTATATAATAGCAGCTTTCCTTTAATGCCCGCGTGTCTCACCCTCACGCCCAACGGGATGGATGGACGGAAAACCACTTGACAGATATCTCAAGAGCCTCCCGAATGGAGAAACTCGATAAGATCGGATCGCTACGCTGCACGCCACTAGACGGCGAACAACGTACGCGGCCACTCACGTGACAGTGACAGCTTCGCTAATTGTAATCCTTCCTTCGATAGACAAATAGCTGGTAAATTACCGAACCTTCGGCAAAGGGATTTAGCCCGTCCGTGGGTCGGTGGGTTTGAGTGATGTGAAGCAGATTACTAAGAAACAACCCCGTGCCCGGGAAAGGTATCCCACGCGTGCCCAAGATGTGCATTGCTGAGATGAAGAAAAAAGAGATAATGATGTGTTTCGGGTTACGGGATGCTCTAAACTGCGTCTCGTTCACGACGTAGACTACACCAAGCACACCAATTAAGTACACAAATTAACGACAAATAAGATTTTCTGAAGAAATTGATTAATTGTGCTTTCTTTCGGCGTTAATTGGTGACACTTTTATCGATTACCGAACACACTGATGATGGGGATCTCGGGACGACAATTGACTTCCGATTTTGATTTGTTCTTACGACCGAATTCTATCCATGTGCAATGCATCAAAATATCGGCTAGAGTCAATTATATTAAACTTAGTAGTGAGAGAAACTGGGAAAATTAAATATGAATTTAAAGTAGATCGCTGTCGAAATCCAGCATTAACGACTCGCAGGGACTGTATATTCTCAACAGTATTAAATACCATTACAGTTAATAAAGACTCCAACAAAAGCAAAGGCACGACTAGTATACAATCTTGATCTTCATATCGATATCTTATAGCAAATTTCGCACCTTTTGAAGGCATTGAAGATGATCAAGATCAGTGATCAGTATGAACACTCAACTTTCAAAAATCATATGCATACGATAATAGATAAAATATAAAAAATAATAAAATATAAATCCATATAAAATATGTAGTCTGGTATCGGTTCTCCAACGACGTTTCTATAGTAGAATTGTTTCTAACGACTGGTGATCGAGAGAGAGTTTGTTTTTTTGTCGTGCTTAGTTTGTTGCAGCAGAGATTTAAAGGTTTGAGTTACCTTAAACAACTTACACATTATAATTCTTCATGTCCATAGTATCCCTTATTCTTCTATCCACTCCCCTTATCCATTGTCCAAACAGTTATAAGTATAAAGTGGTTCAAATACCCAAAATCTCCAAAATCGATAAAACAAGAAAAACCGTGATTGGTGATATCAATGACTAGCCCTCAATGTTTCCTATATGTATGAAATAAATGTATAAATCGTTTAAGCCTTCATCGTCTAACTGATAATAACGAAGAGAATAGCTGATATAAGTTAAAGGAACAATAAAACGCAGATAGTGAATTAAAACGCTTTAAACGCTATTAAGTTCACAAGAATTCGATTTGCATCTACTAAAATGATGAGAGAAATTCCACTAACATTATGATGATGATTGGTTGATGATTATTTCACAAAAACGTCTAAAATTAACCAATAAAACTTTTGCTGCGCAAGTTGCAGGACAAAACATGTTATGTTTGTAGTCGGTGGTTCAATAAACAAACTTTTGTTGCACATAAGCGAAACTCGCCAAATCTCGTGCCACAAAGAAATAACGCAACTCCACATGATGTGTTCATCTCCTCTATTGCAGTGATAGTCGCCAGACATAAGGGTGGTTACCGTGCACAGACTGTCATGACACGCAATGGAGGGCGACACTAATTAATTTAATTATTTCAACTAATGTGAACTATTTGAAGATGCTATCTAAAGTGTCGTTCACCAGGCAAAGTGCTTACATGCTCCCGTGCTCAACGTGCCCATCGCCGGGAATTGCTTTTTATCATGTGACCTCGGAAAAAACGCTCCTCTGAACGACGGTACGCATTTCCACATAAACAAAAACTGTCGTACGGTGAAATGTGAAACTTTGTGTTGTTTTTTATATTTGCTGGTGTTCAAATGAAAATGGATAAGGGACAACTTAATTGCAACTTACGCTCTTGTTGCAACTGTAGCCGTGTGTGCGACTACCTGTCAAAACTGTTCTGTGCGTTGTGTCGGTTGTGACGATGGGTCACAAAACGGGTTGCGATTCGATTGCGTTTCGTGCGATCGTGCTTGAATGTGATTATTTATGACCATTTAATTGCTGTGTCCTTTTACGGATTAAATTTTGATTTCATGCTTCACGGGTATGGGTACCGTCGATAATGGAGCAAATAAAAGCGCAATAATAGACCGTAGGTATATCGTGATCCTAACTGCACCACACGGTCTATACGGTCAGCCATCATGCTAAACAAACAAAGACATAATGTAACCGAGTACTAGTAGGAATGTAAGTAGCCTTGAGAGAAAAAAAACAACAACAAGACCCACTAATTGCAACGCTATCAAAATCATTGCAGCCCTTGCTGTCGGTGGTGGAAATAATTGAAAGAAAGTCCGCACATGTGCATCGTGTCGGGATTGTTCCATTTCCTGGATCTAGTTTGTTTTGGACGCCCTGCTACCGCACCGTTGCACCATACACAGGTGCACTTTTTCAATTTTCATAATGGGTTTTTTGCATACAATGCAACTAGATTTTGCATTCCCAACAGGAACAGTGGAGAGTTTCCCAGTGCTGGTGGAAGCTCTATGGTTAGCAGAAATTAAATCAAAGCTCAATTTAAATTAAATTAAACTCAATTGTACTTTAGCTTAATCGTGATTGCTAAACGATGTGAAGTGGTCAGGGGCGCGTGTCGAAGCGGCATGAACAACTCTTGTTTTTTTTTGGATTTTGTTTTTCACTGTCTAACCCTTCTCCCCTTTCCAGATTGTAATGGTGAAGGAGAGCTTTCCTATGCATAAATGAAGGTGCATAGCATGCACACATGCAGTGCATTTGCGTTAGTTTAATTGGCTTTGTGGGGTGTCCTGTGTGGATCCACCATTTACTACTACTACTACTACCCTTTCATGCGCCTCCATCTTTTATAATAAGGTATCGGAACAGGAAGAAAAAAAATGAACCTACACCACGTTATGGTTGATAACAGGGGTCAATTACCATGTTATTTTTCCTTCCCCCTTGTGCCCTACCACCCTCAACCCGTGCCAGCTGAGAAATATAATTTGTTATAATTGTTTCGGTATCTATTATGCTAATTTGACGTGACAGGGGCCCTCGATCGATCGCTCTATTGACCGCTCGGACACTCGGTGGACACCCAATGGGGTTCGTTATTATTCAAATGAATCCCGTGAAAGGACAATCGATAATGCGACATACGAGTCGTTAGGCCTTTTGGTAGTAATTTTTAATTGTGCAAACGGTATTGATGATACCTTGATGGATTGGTGGAACCGGTAAGGGAATGTAATTAAATTTCCCACCCAAAACAAAGCTGCCGGACATACCGGGACCATGTCTGCTGGACGAGCATAAAGACCATTACTCATCAACTGTAATTAATCATTATCACCAAACAATGCATACAGTGCCCATAATGAGATAACACCCACATGGCACGATACCTCCATTAGGCATTACAAAAGATCCATCTTTTCGGAATGTTCGTAACACACGATTGTTTCGCTTTCTTTATTTAAACGTTGCTACCAGCTAGATTTAATTCGCGGTAAAATATGAATGTCTAACTACATCGATATAAATCAAACGTACATCTGGGTGGTTTTTATCATTCAAAATGGAGCTCGTGACTTTTAGATGTTCTGCTTTAGCAGATCTACTGGTAGGTAATGTTTGCGTACCGTTTAAGTAAAAAAAGAAAGTGTAACAAAACACCGCGCGAATACGATCGCATGCCCCGACAACATTCGTCAAAATCACTAAACGATTTTTAGCAGCGACACCGAGATTGAAATTGCTTTTTACCAACTTTCCCGAGTAAATGGTATCCTCAACAAAAAAAAGGGAAAATAAAAGAATGCTTATGCTCCGCTTTTAGGATATTCACACGACAACTTCACACCCGGCCAGTTGTTTACTTTTAGGCGTGATTTTTCGACAAATTGTTACTTCGTTTTTTTCTTCACTCATGCTTTTCGGTAGTCCTTTTTTCAACGCTCCCTTGTCAATTTCGTTTAGTGTGGGTTCGATTGCAAAATGGGAAAAATGACGCTACAGTAACAAAAAACGTGCTCTTTTAACTTAACGCAGCACATGCGCTCCGGTGCCGGTTGATGGAAATGCGCGTTGGTAAATTGAATTTGAATAAATAACATTCGACCAAAATTGGATTAATTTTTTTTTTTGCTCAACGAAAAACATGTCCGTAAACACTCAACTTGCCACTGTCAACGAAAGTGCAACAACCAGTTGGCACTTGTTACGATCAGGAAGGTTATTTTACGGCTGAATGGACTGCACGTTGTCGAATATCGCACCGTAGTATAGTTTGACGCTTTATCCTGGCTACCGGATTCTCGCACACAGGTGACACATCAGGCTGGACAAAAATGTTTGGCGCGTTCTTTCCGCTTCAATTTATGACGTGTCATTGACCGGGTAACACAACTCAACGACAACAAGCTCGAGCAATGACAGCGGGAGACACACAAATATGTATAGCGACGAAATATACATGCATATATACTTTTTTTGTACATACAACCATCCTATATTTAGGAAAGGCAAAGATCTGCCCCCCATGGTTTGGGGAATGCGCGGGCTGGAAAAGTTTCCCAAAGTGAGTTTAAAAATTGACTGCTAAAACGAACCGCGAGTCAGTGGTTTTGGCTGGTTTTGATGAAGAAGTGGCCCACAAGCCCGGTTAGCTGTATGCTGGCAAAGGGAAATGAAAATTAATTCGGTGCGATTTAGTTTCCCCCATTCCCCGCGGGACATTCTGCTCACATTCGTGGGGTGGATAATGTTTCCTGTGACGAAACGTCACTTTGAGGTTATGTTTCGGTGAAACGCGAAATTCAATTTCACTTCCACAAACAACGCGGCAACCCGGGAATGCAGGAAGCATAAAGGAAAAGGACCTCACGTGTAGCAAAGTGCTGTCGGTATTGACTAAACAGGTCCATCACCGGCACCTTTCCCGAGCACCATCATACCGAACCACCACTCGCACTGAGGGTTAGTACCCAATTTGCCGGTATTGTTGCTCCACTAAATTGCAAATCGTGAACGTGTCCCACGGAGTCACTTTAGCCGTACGTTCCCTCGAATGCAGTTATTATCCTTGACAGTGTTTGGGGTTGAATGCATCCGTGGGTGCATCCTTTACTTGGTGTCGCTGTCACTTTACGCCAAACGGGTGTACGTGCGCCCATGAGTCATCAAGGAGTGAGTGTGTGTGTGTCCTTTTTTTTGTTATGTCGAAACTGAGAAGCTTTGCCAGATTGAAAACGATGGCCCTTCCACGCGCATAATTGTCAGTTGACTTTACGATGTTTGTGCGTGCTAGCGTGAAATGCATTCTGTCGTAACTTCAATACCGAAGTGCAACTTGGAAACAATCCTCTACGAAACGCACATCGAATAAAAGTTTTTTTTTTTATTTCTTTACTTAAACGCAACACAAATCTAGATTCATATTATGAATGATTGAAGAATAAAAATTAACAAACAGAATCATTAAAGTGTTCAAACAGTTCAATACATCAAATTAATATTTCAATCTGATTTTAAAACGCATAAAGAAACATCAAATAACGAAATCATAAAGTCAAGTCCATGTTTAACTCAAATTATCCCCTTAATTGGTTTCCTTCTTATAATCCACCGAAGGTTTGTATATTTCTGGTTCATATCCAACTCATGTCTTACACACTCCAAACACGGCGAGTTGGGGTTTGAGTAGGCCTGTGTGATACATTCTTTTTCTGAAGGGTAACAACGAACGCTCAAGCAGTGCATCAACTCGGCAGGAGTTGACACCGGAAAATATTGACAGATGCATGACGAGCCCTCCGGATACCCAGGTTGATGAGGGTGTCGGTAAGTGTTTGTGTCCCGCTGGAAGAGTTTTCAATTTTTGCCCAAATGTTTCGATAACGTTGTGCTGTAGCCGTTGGTTGATGCGTGATTGTTCAAACTCGATTAAGACAGTTTAAGCAAATGGATAATGGTCATTGCTATTTCTAGTCATATATACGCATGTAGAAAAAGTCATACAATTTATCGCTCATTATTCTTTACTGAAATTCTTTGATATCAGCAGTATTTAACTAAATACTAAAATTAGTGTTTTCTTTAGAAAAATTTACTAAAAATGTACTTAACCAACAGAACAACAAGAAAGTAACGTAACCTTCTAGCGGCTAGGGCCTTTTGTGCGTCATTAAGCGAGTCAGCCCTTCACAAAATAATAGAAAATGTCAAAACGCAACAATTACAAAATTTTAATAAATCGCGTCATAATCGTCATTCCCTTTCGAAAATATGGCATCCCACGGCAGCTGTAGTACAAAATAAAGAGGGTTGTTGCCAAGCGTTTCCCTGCACAAGGGTAAACTTCATCATAACCGTATTCATATGATGGTAAATTGAAAACTCAATTACCGCTGCGATTTACCAGCCACGATGAGCACACCCGGAAGTGGCGAGCGGACAGCAACACTAAGCCCCGGCAACTAACTTTGAGCCTGCTCCCTACAATTTGTGAAGAAAAAATGAAGGTCCTCGGGTTCACATTTAGATGCCACAAATCGGAAAAGCCGCAGGGCCTTTGCACAGGATGACAAAATAAACAAACCAGTACGCAAAACGTTAGAGGCGTAGTGATTTTTTCCCATAAATCTGTTAAGGAAAGATGTAAGCATATGATTCGCTATTGTACGTCGTTGAATATGATTGTGTAACGATTTGGGCGATAGTTAGTTCGGCCTATTCCAGATGTGCATTACAACTGGGCGAAGAGTTGCGGATACACCCATTTTTTGTGTTTCCTTATTTACTTTCAGAACTGGACGTGAGTTCCCAGCAACAAACTACAAACAATGTACTCGTTAGACACCTACCTGTACTCGTACTTCCGGCAAATTGACTTTCATCGCCAACTCCTCGCGCGAGTAAACATCAGGATAGTGGCTCTTTTCGAAGGCTCGTTCCAACTCGTGCAGCTGATAGGTGGTAAATGTGGTCCGATTTCGTCGATGTTTCTTTTTCGAACAGTTATCATCACCTCCTAGAATGGGACAAAGTTTGAGACCGACAAAGCGTTACCGTGGGCATCAAGGAAGTAAAATATATCTTCAATATCGAACGTCTTTCGACTTACCTTCATCATCACTGCCGGAGCCCACTTTTTCGCCCTGCTCACTAGACGTCGTTTGGTTGAGCTCTTCACTAGACGCATAACTCACACCACCATCATCGGCACCCTTGTCCGCCCCACTATCCGTCGACTGTCGGTGAGGGTTGTACTCTTCCGTCCCCGGATTGCCACCGGCCGAGGAACCGAGCTGCCCCGACGACGGTGATGTCTGTTGCGGATGTTGTGATTGCGAAAGGTGTTGTTGTGTCTGTTGCTGCTGGTGAAGAACCTGAAGCTGTTGGTGGTGATGCTGCTGCTGTTGCTGCTGTTGCTGATGATGATGATGATGATGATGTTGCTGTTCCGCTTCGTAGGCCGCAGCCTGTCGGGCACGGAGCTCGTCGAAATTTTTCATATAATCGAAACTATTAGCCCTAATTGATTTATCGGCTGACTCATGCAGCTTATTATATTTGTTAATGGAGCTGTCCGACGTCGGATTGCTTTCGGAGCCGTCCGCCGGCAGCAGGACGCCACCACCACCACCGTCACCATTTCCGCCCGATCGATCTTCGCCATCTCTCGTACGATCGTATTTGCGCTTGAGACTACCGCTTCCATTGCCACTACCTGCACTGGTTGGGGAGGAAAGATCCTCCTCGTATTCCCCACCACCATTACCACCACCGGTTGCACCACCCACCGAGGAGCCTGTTCCATCTTCCGGGGGACCATCCGGACCACTGCGTCCACCGCCGTAACTCAACGAGGCGGCACGGTAGTTACGATCGATGAAGTATTTGTTCGTCTCCTTGAGCGTTTTCATGTACTCGAGCTCGGCCAGGGACGGATGGGTCGGTGGCTGCTGACCGAGGGCACCAGGATGCTGCCCATGGTGCAGTGTGAGCTGGTGCTGTGACTGATGCGTCGGCGAAGGCAATTGGTGGGGATGGGTCAGATGCTGCTGTGGCTGCTGCTGATGCAAATGCTGCTGAAGGTGATTGTGCGCATGGTGCGGATGATGGGCGGGATGCTGATGAAGGTGAGGTACGGCCGACGGGTGCTGTTGGTGGCTGTGATGATGGTGCAGGTGATGATGAGACGGTAGCTGATGATGGAGCGTGCTCTGGGGTGAGGACGCATCGAGGGAAGCGGCCGCTACAAGGTCCAGCGACTTGATGTGGCTCTGGTAATTGGCTAACTGTTGCTGATACTTGTCCGGACTCGAGGGACTACCGAGACCGTACGTGACGGGCAGCTGTGCTTTCGCCATCATTTGCTGCTGATCGCACAGCTTGATCTGGCTCAGAGGTGATGCGCTCAGATCGGTTGCATCGCTAGAGTCGCCTGCAAAAGGTTACGAGTAGCAATACATGAAGTGATTATGAGTACAGTGCCTAACTGCTTTATTATCCTTCACCGTGGATAATTTTATTAGCGCTACTGGTTTACAACATTTATCATGTACACTGCTGCTAGGTAGCTAAACTTATTCAAAAACATTAAAACAAAAGATAAATAATAAAACAAAGCGGACAACAGAAAACCTTCTTTCCTACAGTTGACTTTAGCATGCGTCCTACTAATCTATAGGAATAACACTGAAACCATCGTAAACACACAAAGAAATAATCCGCGAGCCATTAAGCCATGTTTTGATTGGCTGAAGAAACCAGCAACCAAGCTAATCGGTTTATTTATTCAATGCGTTCAATCAGTGAGTTGAGTTTGACTTTTCGTTTGCTGTCTCATTAAAGGTGATACAACAGCAGTAACAGATGTGGCTTTAGTTAATTCTGCATTTAAAGCAATATCAACTCTAAACTAAAGGATAGTATAACATGAATAGAAAATAAAAACAGATTTACAGAAGGACTACATTGATTGCATTAACTTTTTCCGTCTTGTTATTAGATTCTTGTTTTGCTTAACAATAATTTCAAAAGTAATTCCTTTTATCATTCTGCATATCTGCATATTTTTTACAAAACCTTTTTCGTGCTACACTTAAAAATAGTTGCTGCAAAAAGAAACCCGAAACAAGCACAACGTTCCTCATACTCCCTCAAACAATTTCTTCCTCGTTCGGTTTCTTTCTCCCTTGAAAAGCCCAGGTGAGAATTGCTTCTTAATCGAAATTAGACAAACAAAACACATAATAAGTTTCAAACTGGCCATAATTTTTTGACTAACTCGTATCGCGTGCCAACCAAGTTTAACGAAAGAAAATAAAAGAAGACGAGTTAAGCCCTGCAAGACGTTACATAGCGTGTCCTAAGACAAGGGAAAAAAAGCAGAAGTCGTTTAACACGAGCGCGAGCCTTTAGAACTCGTTTGTGTGTGTGTGCGTTTTGTGGTGTTTTTCTTCACCTATTTTCCTATTGCAAGATTGCGAGTTGCCGCGGGTGTTTCTTGGAATTAGTTTTCGGGCTTTCTTAATTCGTGTTTCATTTTCCATTCCCTGATTTGCCTTATGTACGAAAAGCATGAAGTAGTGTAAATCTGGCCTAAACGAACGGCAAAGTTGGATGGAATCGAAGAAATGTAATTTACAAACGTTAACGGTGTACCCGGTACGCGTCTGCACTATTGTTTTTGGCGAGTAAAATTAGGGATGCATCACCTATCCGGAATGTATCGTAGCACCTCGTTTTCGGTGGAAAACTCGCGAAAAAGTGAGTTGCTTTTGACAAATTAATTACACGAAACCCTTTTCGTTTTGAGGGCGAAATGATCATTCGGTGTATGGCAATGGCAAACAAGTGTAAGGCAATGGTTTGTTTCCCTACACGGGTCCATCCCACCCCCAGTGGGAGCTCTCATTGCTCCCCACCATTCTTCTCGACCGTTCCGTGGTATGTATGGTTTGCATGTCAAAGTGTCATAACGCTACGGTGTGGGGGAAATTGTATGTGCTTTAGTTTAATGGAGAACAGAGACCCCGGAATTTTCACCGGCTTCATTATCTGCTCCCCGTTAGTTCTTACTACACACCTCATGCCCTCGTTGAACATTTTTGCTTTTGCTTTTGCTTGTTCGGAAGCTAAGGGTTCCCTCGGTTTCAATTCGTACGCAAAAAAGATACCACGGCAAGGGTGTATAACGTTGGAATCAACGCTAGAACGTCGATGGGACGCTCTAGAAGGAAGTAACTACGGACCGTGGTACGGCTTGGCATTCTAATCTAAATTGTGCTCAAATTCAATTTAATTGAGAGTGATTTAACGTTCATGATTTAGTTGTCGCTTCTAATTCCCACCGTGCTACCGTACACCTTGGTGACGCACGTCGGGGAGCACAAACCACTGATGTGCGTGTTAACTGTCCTTTGTGTGCGGGTACTGCCGGTGTGATTGATTCCACTCCCAAAAGGAAAACAAAGACAGAGAGAAGCGAGAGAAAGAGAGCTTCCGCGGATCGAAACGAAACACCCAAAACGATATCAAATGCAATCCATTAGTGGAAGTCATTGTAAATCTAGTGTTAACATCATGCAAGTCGACCGATTACGACCGCTTTTTAGGCCTTCAATTTAAGGGTGCTGTTTCGTTCATTTAGCTGTAATATTTTGGGTAGTTTTGGAACCGGGGTGTGAAAGAGGTAGTAGTGGATCACCATTTAAATGGCTTTCGGTGACGAGGACAGTTTTCCAATAAAAAAACACATCCTCCTCATCCGTCACATGTCCTGATTCTCTGGTTCCGAACTTTCTGTAATTCGATCAGTTTCCCACCGAAACGAATCCACCAAAGGGTAGGCAATAACGTGGTGGTAAAGTTTCCAAATTTTTATCCACTTTCTGTTTCCACTATCATGAAAGGAAAGTGTTATCTTGATGGACTGTCAATATATCGTTTCGCTATCGAGCTTACGGGCCCGGGAGTCTGTTATGAGCGTGCCCACCATAATTGACAGGCGCCCCGTCATAAACTGAACACGAGGTGGTACTTTTCGGGGTCGAAACTTCAAACTACACATCTACTTGAAACACAAAAAATAACCTCACGCCGAATAAAAAAACACGCGTGAGGATATAAAGTTGTCAATGCAGGACACATTTAAACAGAATTAAAGGATCACGGTAGGGTTTTGAGTGGCGTTTTGGTGAGGATTAACGAATGGTCGCACATGGATTAGGAGATTTGATCGTAAAAACATTGTTACATAACATTATCATACTGCAGGAGAGGCAGGTATATAGGTATATAGAGATGGGATAACATGATGTAATGAAACACCTGGAGTCTCTGTGTTTTCATCACAATAATTTGTTAATTTTCCAATTTTTTCAAATCGAATTTATTTCCTTTTTTCCTATTTCCGAAAACAGCAATATTGATACAGCTAAAATGTGCTTTATTTAATTTTTATTGAAAATGATTGCCTAAGTGAATAATTAGCACGAGGGTCATGTGTACATTAAATCTTCCTTGTTCAGTGCCCTTTTGCAATCACAAGGTACAAGCTGCAAGTCATTTTCCTTCTATCTCCTTACTCGTTACNTACAGCTAAAATGTGCTTTATTTAATTTTTATTGAAAATGATTGCCTAAGTGAATAATTAGCACGAGGGTCATGTGTACATTAAATCTTCCTTGTTCAGTGCCCTTTTGCAATCACAAGGTACAAGCTGCAAGTCATTTTCCTTCTATCTCCTTACTCGTCACTAACCCATCCTATCCCTTCCCATCCCTGGGATGTAAGATCGAAGTGAGAAGAAAAAAGCCCAAACATCCAAACTAGACAACTCGTCAAGGATGTCGGAACTTGATTGTTGATTAACATCTCCAAACGTCAATGCTTAAAACATCGCAACTGGCGGCAAAAAGGAGCGAACACAAACGAATAAAACACCATCCGATTGCTTTTAAAGTGGATGAAACAAAACCCCCATTTGATGCCATTACAGCTGGGAAGATGGAACGAGAAAGGACACAAAAATACGTTACCCTACAGCGCTCTTTGATGGACGAGAGGCATAGCGATAGGGGGTTTCGGGCTTGTTATTGCTCGTGGAGGTTCTTTAGCATGTTCAAGGATTCATTTTTTACATCGAAAAAATGAGGAATTGAACGGAAGAAAGAACCTTCAACGGGCGAGTTGTTGTGTAAAAGCTTGTCCATTTCTAATGCTCACTAATCTGCTTGTTGTATCGTTATGGGATTAAAATGGAAGAGAAGCAAAGGTGTGCGATAAATTGATTCGTACTGAGACCTACGGATTTCGATTTGCCTTCGTTGCTGGTCGCAACCAGTCAGTAAATTATGATCAAAAACTTACAAAGTCTTACATGTTTGCTCAATAGCACATCTAACTACAAATCAATATTTGTACAACTTTCAAGAGCATGTCATTTATAATTAGCACAATAAGTTTGATTAATAGCGTTAGTGAAAGGTCACAAAAGCACACTTATCATAATTCCAAGCACAAGAGCTAACAAATTTCTTCGTTGAGGGCAAACATTTGCCTAAAGAAAATGATCCCGCTGACAGCTTGTCACATACAAACTAGTCACGACACTCGCGATCCAAACGTCACGATAATCTCAAAGCACCTTCAATTCAATTTGTATTTCTAATTAATCCTTGCATCCGTATACATCCGGCACGAGTCGGTATAACATAACGCAACAAACGTTCATAGCTTTTGGATTTTGATTAATTAAAGCACAGAAAAACCGGTGATTAGCATCAACTCACGACTATACGGTGAATGAAAGTGGCGCAATGTCTAGGCTAGACATTTTATTGGTTTGTAGAGAAAGGTGAAATGAGAATTAGAATTTTATTTTAGAAGAATTTTCTAATTGGAGCTTAATAGATTAATTATTATAGATTGTAAATATAGGTAATCTAAATGATAAACCCACTATCAATGAGTTAATAACATATTAAATTAAACCAACCGTCGTTCAATGGATTTTTACTTAATTTTGAGCTTCCCTTGGATCGTTTAAAACTGTAAAGCTTAGGATAATACTTCAACGTATTGGACTATTTTGAAGACTTAACAATCAAGGGATATGCAGCTCATTTTGACATGTCGACAGATTTTTTTTCCATTTCGGCAAAGGACTATAATATTTCAATATCCGATGGAAACATCTTTTTGTTCCGTTCCATTTTTCTGCATTTTTAGCAATTTTTTCACTGGGTTCTTTTTTAAGGATTTACCACAGATTTTTTCTTAATTAGCTATATTAGTTAAACTTTTTTATTCGAAGAACGGTCGAAGTTACACTTTTTAAAATCGTTCAATTAGTATCAAAGAGTCGATTACACGGGTTTTAAAAATATAACTAAACAAATGATCGTTATCATTTCCTTTTATGTTTTAATTGTTGAAAATAGAGTGCAAATGTTGAAATATAATTGAAATAAACATTTACCGAAACGAAAAAATCTGATAAGATTTAAAAACTGCGAAACGCTGCAATCAATATCTATGAACAAATACGAAGTTTTATAAAAAATATGTTAAATGTTTAAAACAAATTGGCATACAACACGAGTAAAATAAGCTTACAATATCTCTTTAATAATTTCAAAGAAACTCATTGCTTCAGCAGAACAATCACAAGACACAAGCTTACTATTTGTTAATCATAGCCAATTTACTCCACTCCATTCGTTCTCTGTATTCGATCTCTTTGACAACATAATTGCATAATATCGGTCATCATACAAAGAAAGATGCTACCCAGTTCCATGAAGCTTGAGCAAAATCTGGATCATGCCTTAGGGGTTTGCAATGGTATGCTAATGATTTTTGATGTTCCGATTGCTTGCCATTGCTATCAGACACTCTTCCACTGCCTATGCAAAGCTTTCCTTCTTTAGATCCTTTCAAATCCATCGATGATTCGATTAAGAAGATACAAACACATTTATCCAACGCAAATGAAGAGCTCAACCCACTTTCCACTTGCATTTGTCATTTGAGCAGTAAATGATCTTCCACACTACAATACCGAGTTAAATCGAGAATACGATCAGAGCATTGGCGAAGATGGAAAAAGGCGCCATACACAGGAAAAAGGAGCATTTATCCTTTCCTCAGCACTTTTGGTTTGATCTGTCTCATGATCTTTTGCTGCTAGTGTGTACCACAATGGAAAAGGGCTGACGTTAAAACACTGGAAAGATTACGAACCCCTTGTCCCAGACAAAATGTAGCGCCAGTAGGCAAACGGAGCCAAAGATTCGTAGCGCTACTACCCTTAACCTTACCAGATTATTGAGTTAGTTTTCCATTTGGCAACTCTTTCATGTTGAAAATCTCCTCTTATTGAATTTCTTCCAACTGAATTCCGGCTCCACGTTTGTGTGAGCGGTCATGAAGGCCTTCCAGTCAGACGAAACGGGAAGAAGACATGAAAACCCGAAACGTGTCTACGGTATGCAATGCTTGGGAAAGTCGTCTTCCGTCTGTCGCCAGACAGAACACTTTCCATACGTTTGCAAACGGTTCAAATGCTGCAGCTACTAATTGTGCTGTATCTTGCTGTTAATTTATCTAATTTGCTGTGAGTGGATATTTTTGTTTCAGTTCAGGGACAACAATGATGCACGAGAAACCGTCCGACCCTACTACGAGAGCTCGGATAAGTGATATTTAATACACTTTCTTGCCTCGTCACGGTTCGTTTGTCGGGAAAACTCTTTGGTTGAGCTTTTTTTTTGTTCTCCGTTTTGTTTTATGCCGATTGAGATAGACAAGATGTTTGATGAAGTGTTGAATGTGTACAAGAAATAGTACGGTAAAATGCACAGAAAGGATGGTAGAAAGTGCTAAAGCGAATGACGCGTAATTTGTTTGACTTGTCATGTTTGTGGTCAACTAATGTTGAACAAACAGATAATTTACCAGCCCATCCCTTCGATTTATTTTCATTGGTTTTATGTTTACATAGCTTTTTCTGTACGAAAAGCTTGTTTAGTTCATTTTGATTAAAGTGAATATGGACGAATGCGTGTCAATTGTACCAATAATTAAATAAATAATTTCTCTATTATACCATTATGCAAACGTTTTGAAAATACTTAGCCAATTCAAAATGATTGTTGTTTAATTGTTAATAAAACAAAAAAGGCTTGCTAAATATATTCCAGAAGATGTTTTTTCATATGTAATTTTTCATTACTTCGATTTTAACAATAAATTGATTCAATTTTGTTTCTTTACATTTTTTAATAAAACAACGCATTAAAGCATCGCACTGAGTCTCATACCCTTCACATACCAAACCAAGTAAAACCAATTTTAATTCATTCATGTAAAGTATAATTAACCAACAGACAAAACAAACCCTTCCGAAGTAAAAATAGGTCAATAGCAATACGTAGCCCCGTTGGCTTACATTTATCAAACCACCCGCCAATGTCCTTACGGTGGCTCCCCCTTGTTCGAAACGGAACCTCCTTTGACCAATTTGTGCCACTCACTTTAAGACCTTCGCGGACAATCGTAACGCCTCCGTTCATTAGCCGGCTCAAAGCTGGTGGCGTTGACGTACATACGTCCCGTAATAGAATTACCACAATCTACAACCGACAACCGGAGGCCGGACGGAACCTGCGCGAGGTCCATTACCAAGGGTCCGATCGTGGTGAACCGATCCGACCATACTCTTCTTAATGGAAGCAACATCATTATTAAGCAATCGCAACATTCATTTAATGATTAATTAAGTGCTAAACATGGCAATACAGGGTGCGCAGTAGAACGGGGCGAAATCGATGGAGGTATGTGTACCAACGAAGTTTATTGTTATTTATCCGCACGTTAATGGAGATGGTAGGAGCCACTTTAACACCGTCCCCAACGGCATCACTGTAAGCCTCCCTCGCTAGCTCCTCGTACAACCGGTTACTGCTCGCAGCAGCTAACTCGCGAACGTAATCTTAATTTTTGCTTTAAGCTCGACACTTGCAACTTTGACAGTTGAGAAGGCAAGACACGAAACGATGCGAGAACACCACGGTACAATGCATTGAAAATGCGGACATGTAAACGCACCCCACCGTACAACAGCACGGACGAGAAACAAACTGTGAAAAGCAAGGTGTATCCCGCGAGACATAAAGAAGCGTTAATAAATCAATCAAAGAAACACTTCCAACCTTCTGGCCACCGAATGGTGAAGGGAAACGGATGGTTTGAAGAAGAAAAAAATCGTTTGATTAATTTAGTTTTAACCATGCCAAACCATGCGTGTTAAAATCATCGACAGCTGGACAGGTGAGTGCTCGCAGGGTAGGTTAGAAGCTAAAGCGAAATCCTTCACGATATTAAGGCATGGTCGTATTTTGTGCGCCTGTGACTCGCTTGAAGCTCACTTCATAGCTTTGTTTCTCGCTCGTATGCGCGAAAGGAAATTTTAAATTGAATTATACTCATGGCAGCACGGAAAGCATCGTGATCCACTCGACGATCGACGAACGAGCTGCCGTGTGCGGGGAGATTAGGGAATTCAGAGCCGTCGAACGACCCAAGCGCAACCGGGACCTTAAAAACAGAGCACCAATTTTGGGCACAAAACGTGTGTAGATCTTTATCTTCGAAGGAATACACTTTACACGCTCCATTAGCCGTACGAGTGCGGCCCGATGGAAGGAAACACCACCGCGATCTATCTCGATGCAAAGGGAAACGAACGTTTGAAAGTGAGATTTTACACAAAAGGATGGACAATAGCGAATGGTTTGCTAAATGTTGCGCCAAAAATACGGCCCATCTGCTCTCCTAGACGGATCGAGTGGGTCTTCTATCTGTTTGACATGTTCGTATCGTTCACCCTTTGCTAAACCGCTTGTACCCCGTTCAAAAAGTGATCCGAGTGATCCGGACGGCTCCAGGTGGGAAAATTTCTCATGATTTCCGGAGCACACATTTCACTTTCCCAACTCGGAAGCCCGAAGAAGCCCGGCTCCGTTATAGCCGTTGCTGCGAAACAGATTGATTGATGACAGAATGGCCTACCGGGCTCCGTTGGGAAAGCGTCCATCAGAGTCACAGGCTTGTCGGAGCCGCAAAAGGGTGAAATGATGTAGAGAAAAGAGATCGAGCGATTGGCCGCACTCGATTACGGGTGCTGCAGAGTCGGACATGCGAAAGACCGCACCGCATCGTGAACCATTTGGCATCATGAATGGGTGGATACCGAAACGCTAAATTAGAGACACTATTATTATCTATTCACCCACCGGGCTTATCGGGAGCTAAAGTTAACACTTGTGGTTCGTATCCGTATCATTGATCCGTGCTTAAGTGTTGCAGATTTCTCCCGAGTTTTGAATAATTGATGTCAAGGGATTTCCTTCAATATGAGTCTTACATTAGCTTCTTCTGCGCATCCGTCCGGCAACGTCCGCGTGCCAATGGATGATGGACATTTCTGAAGCAATTAATCAGATGCAAACAATGTGTTGATAATTTGGGATTTTGTCTGGCACGTTCCAACAGTGGTTGTGTGGCGTATCATCATCAATGCGTCTGGCAACTCCATTTCATCAGTTGCTGTGTAAATTACAACCACCATTCAGCTGATATATTACTTTAAGTTAATATCAAACCATTTTGGGTGAACTTGATCATGTAGCTCGCATTATGTAACGTACTCTAATTTGCATATAATAAATCACGATATTGGTTTCATTAACATTCGCTTGATTATGGATTATTTCGTTAAAATAATTCATATCACAGAAATAAGCGACAATCATTTACTATTTTTCCAAACAAAATTATTTTCTGTACATATTTTAAAAGGGGCGGTCCGGTGGTGCGTATGAAAAACGGCGCCCGTCCACACGGCAGGACCGGGTTCAAATCCCATCCGGACCGTCCCCCCGTAGCATGGACTGACTATCCTGCTACGTGGTAAAATAAGTCT
>CM028106.1:44111209-44132176 GCA_016170015.1 Anopheles longipalpis
TTTACAAATCATTTAACACTAGAACTACCGGACTATTCATTTTGACTGGAACGCTTCATTTTCGTCACATTATTTTTTGGGATCAAACAATCCTAAGGTAGAATTTTACAATAAAAATAAATATACTCCCATTCTTGGGGCGGCCCGGTGGTGCATGTGATAAACGGCGCCAGTCCACACGGCCGGACCGGGTTCAAATCCCATCCGGACCGTCCCCCCGTAGCAAGGACTGACTATCCAGCTACGTGGTAAAAATAAGTCTAGTAAGCCAGAAATGGCCGGCGTGACCTGTAAGGTCGTTAAAGCCAAGAAGAGAGAGCAACAAATATAAAAACAATATTGGAAAAAATACGCTTCGAAGGATCTTTTCTCGGTGCGCTGTAAACAAAATTAAGTTTTCGACACTCACTAGAATTTTGTCAGAAAACTTTATAATCCAAAAAAATGCTACGAAATAATATACCTCAATTTACAAGCAAAAGATCGCTCCAATACTGGAAAATAGTAGATCAACATAAAATTCTTTGAGTGCTTCGAACACTTTTTGAATAATTTTTGAACGCTGTGCAAAAAGGAAACTATAAATACTCTGGAAAACTTTAAAACTAATTTAAACTGATGAAAAATGAAAACATTTCAATCCAGACAGGATAATGTTGTTAATGTTGTTCCCGACAATTCTCTCTTCTTGGCTTTAACAACCTTACAGGTCACGCCGGCCATTTCTGGCTTACTAGACTTATTTTTACCACGTAGCCGGATAGTCAGTCCTTGCTAGGGGGGGACGGTCCGGATGGGATCCCGACAATCTGCCTTTTTAATTGCATTATTTTAATTTTGACAAATTACTTACAGGACTTCCGAATTTTTGTAAAATGTTGATCTCAACAAAAGGAATTTTGCATGTTGTTTAGTGCACTATACTATTCTTTGGGGTGTAAATATACTATACTGTAAATGAATTTATTACCAGGTTTATATGTGATCTTCTCTCTTCTTAAGTCTATCAATACTCACTGAATATCTATCTCTATTTTATTGAACTTTGGTTTAAGTTGCTATAACTTTATAATAATATAAAAATAGCATAATCTACAAGTTTTTAATTTATGTTTAATGTCATTTTTAATTATAATAATTTTACACAATATTAAGATATTTTTAGATGATGAATTTTTCATAAATCGAAAATTATAAACCAATTTTGTTGCATAAACATTTCTAACATGTAATGTTTCAAATAAATCTCTTACAAAGAAGATTTATCATTTTCGAGCAGATTTGCTCAACTTCACATTTTTGTCTTGTTTTTTCTCATTTAAACATGACAAGGCATTTCGAAATAAAAATTTTGGCTTGTAAATACAAAGAATGATATTTTCAAAGCTTGTTTACCAGACATGTTCGATTATGTGGTTAATACATTGCTTTTAATTACAAGCACAAACTAACAGGAAGCAAACATAAAACTAACAACGTATATAATTGAAATTTAAATCACCCTCACCAAACCGCTACCAAACAAAACAACCCAAATCTAGATTAGTATCCTACCTCCATTGTCACAATTATTCAAACCTAATATTGCGTCGATCGTGTGGCGCGGTGTGAGCGTTTGGCCGCCGGGTCCGAGTTTTTTCGCCGTATCTTTTAGAAAAATGCCATTCTCTGAAAATCAAACCATATTTCGTAGAACTTTAGACTAATGCTGTACGTTTTTGCGCTTCACCGCACTGATATGTGCGCAGCTATCACGGACTCTTGCTGCTCGGTTTTTGGCATCACACACCAACCCCGCCAATGTACACAATATCTACCTTCGCGAAAGTTTTCCTCGATGTCGACGTCTAGCTGACCGCATTCCTTTAGCTTTTCCATGATTTTGTGGAAATTTTTCGCATCGCGCACGTTCTCCAACAGCTTCTGCACGTCCTCGGCTTCGCTCGGCGGGAACTTATTGCGTGCGATCAACTTCTCGATCAGATTGGTGAAGATCTGCTTCTGCACCTCGGACAGGGACTTGATGTCCATCGTAAGCGAAAGCGGATGCAAGTTGTGCGAACGGTGGGGCGAGAGAGAGCAGAAGGAAGTGGAGTGGTCTGTGTGCTTTTGAACACTTTATCGGGATAATCGTAATAATCCAATGCACTGAGCAGTTTTTGATGAAATTGTTTTTCTGATTTCGCCTTATAAATTGCGATCACCATTCATACACGGTGTGATAAATATTACGCACTTAAGATCATGCTTGCATATCGAATCATCCATCTTCCTACAAACTAATTGATTGCAGCTTCCGATTGGATACCAAAATTTTATAATATTTTAACACATATTAAACACAGAGTAATTCGATTTTTCCCCCCAGAAAAACATTGACAACACTGCGATGATTGCTTAACAGGTATACGAGTTGATAAGCGATGTTGATAACACACAGCATAGAAAACAGGCTCTGTACTTTTTCACACAAACACCCTTAACGCACTTTTAACCGTAATGACCGCATGTGGTTTACGTTATTATCCTTGGCAAGATAAGAAACTATGCAAACCACAGGTTCTATTTATTTGTGTTTGCCTTGGTTTTTTAATTCGTTTGGTACACTAAACTGCACTAGAAGAATTTTCCTGCTTTGCTTGTAACGGCGGGAAAATTGTCAGAATCAAACCATCAACATCACGAGCGGCCCCGTCGAGCATGAGGTGGAAAAAGCCGTGCTGCGCCAAAAAACAGCACAACACAACACCAAAACAAAAAAAAAACACACACAACAAAAAACTCTCACACTCACGCGATGTAAAACACAACTGCACGCGGGGACAAAACCCTGGCACACGGTTCCGTCGTCTATGAACAACTTACACACGCACGCACACACACACGAATAAGGCGCACGCGAATTTTTAAACACGCTAAAATCCGAGACCGAAAGAAACACGCGAGACCACCGAGAAGCGTTAGTGCAACCAAACGCGCCAAAGGTAAATGGCGTTTTGGCCGGTTCATCGAAAATCCTTGTGCGCTGGGGCTCAGTTTTTCCCGATGCCGGTGTACACTGCTTCGAAGGGTGAATTATGCGTGCTCTCTTCAATACCGACACACCGTCTCGCTCACCCAGCGTCAAACGCTAGCTGTCCCGTTTCGGACGCACTGGTTGCTTGAACAGTTTTCCCCATAATCGGTACCGTTCCAAACTGCTCTCCATCTTCCATCTAGGGGTTGCATTTAGGGGTGGGTTTTTGCGCTCTCTCGTAAAGCACTGTCTGTCTCACTCGTGCTTTCGTAGCAAACGTTCACCGCATACTTTGATATTTGGATGCTGCGCTAGCAGAAAGAAAAACCGGTTTTCAATCGCGTGTTTGTGCGTTTCTGCTTTGACTGATGGGAAAAAGAGTGAGAGCGAGAGAAATAAGCAAGAGAGCGATGGAGTAAGCTTTCAGGTTTCACCCCTTTTGCAACCCTTGACGGGACGGTAGAAGCAACAAAACAGAAAAAAACACACGCACACACGCACGGTTTGTTCTATTCTTCCTTCTTACCGCAGCCCAAAACCGAGTCGTAATGAGTCGTAATTTGAAGCACGGATAAATTGAAGACGTGCGCACGTTTTCGGTTGTGGATTGTGGTTGTAGAGGGGCGAAAATAAAGAAAACACATTCCCTCCATTGTTGTGTGGCGGTAGTGCGCTGTCTCTCTTTTACGCATCGTTTCTTCTCTTTTTGCAGGCGGGAGATAAATTTTCCTTCTGCAATTTTCACCCAATTTTCTGCTCATTTCAACCTTCCCGTACGGAGTGGAAGGTTTGGAAACGATAGAGGGAATAGGGAAACGTTGTGTGGCTTAACCGGCAAAAGTCTCCTGGGTCTCTGTGGGTAATGTAATTATTTGAAGTTTATTAATATTGAAGCAATGGAGGACGAGTACACCCAATCGAGCCTTTTGCGAGCCGAGGCCTGGTGTTGTGGAGCATTCACTTGGGATGTGAATTTTACTTCGCATCTGGATGATTGGTGCTTCTTTTTTTAGTATCCTAATTATATACTAAATAAATTTGGCGATGTCTTAAGAAGCCATTTTATCGATTTCCGAAACATGTTTTGAAGTCACGAAATAAAATTTAAAATATTTGTTTTCAAAAAGAAAAGCTCAACCTTTTCTTTTAAAATCAAAAATACTAAGTATTGAAAAGGAAACAATAAGAGATGATTGTAACCAAATATTTGCTCATTTAATTTAAATACCCACAATATATTTCAACCATCCTTCTTCTGCAACAATGTAAATGTTACCTTGAAAAACGCCAGAACCCCCATTACATCAATCATGTTCATGGCGATAATTTGCATGCTTTTGCATGTTCCTAAATAACCAGTACCAAACAAAAAATAAAGCAGACAACAAATAGCTCGAATTTTCCACTCCCGGAAGACAAAAAGCGGGAAAGTATTATTACTCTTTAATTGCAAGTTATTGGCCATCAACGGAGCTCCAAAAATGGCTTCATTTTGTGGCACTTATCCGAACGGTTCCTCCCAAAATTCTCTCAACCCCCTTTTTCTCCCTTGTTTAGCCCTGTTAAGCTTCAGTTCAGACCTAGTAAATAAACGAAACGGAAAGACCTAGGAGTACAGCTCGTGCCATGGTGACCGGAACCGGCCAAGGAAGCGTCTCTACTCCTATCCCTTTTACGTGCCAAATCCTGCGAGAATTTGCTCCTTCCGCTTACCCAATGTCCGCCTCACCCTTCTTGTGAGTGCCAAAGTGGTAGAGGGGGATGCATACTGAATGAGAGCAATTATCCACTTTCCACACTGGCACGGTACGGGGATGTGCTTTGGCAATGACGGCTAGTATGAGCTTCGTTTTTTTTGCAAGAAATTTAATTGCACCCTCTAATTGCACCCGTTTGCGATCCAGCCACAAGCTCCAGGTGGTAATTTCGGGAGAAAAGAGACGGAGAAAAAAAAACAACAGAATAAGAAATTGCCATTGATGAAACAAACGACGGGATTGCGATGAAGTTTGGCCAAAACTCCAACCAAACATGTACGAATTCATCCGTTTGCCTCCGATACGTCCTCCTGTACCAGCTTGTTCAGATCCATGAGGCCCAACCAAGATCCGCCGGTTACACCACTTCCAGGGCAATGTACGGTTGCCAACGATCATCGGCTTCGGGCTTCTAGTCTTGATCGAACCGAAATGTCGGCTAAAATCGTTAGCCAAGCCGTACACACACACCACAGACGCGAACGAAAGAACGCAAGAAAGAGAAATCAATTTCGATTACGACTCCAAATAATAGTGATTGAGTAGTCGTGTTTCATCAATCGATAGAATTGACCCCGCTCGTACACATACGATTCGGTTAGGATGCAAAGATGGAGAAGCCTCTATCTTCTGCTCCCGGTAGCAGATCCCGGGATGTGGATTGAATGGAAGAAACGAACAACCTCTGTCCAAAAGATGAATGAAACTTTACAAACACCCAAACACCCCAAAACCGAAAAGCTATAGACGAACTAACGAAAAGCACTGGAATCGAAACACCGAAAAGGAGAAGGAAAAAAGCTTTATAATTACAAAAATCTAATTTAAATTAATGCATTAATGCTCCAGCAGGCACCCGGCCTTTCCGCAAACCACCCTCACCAGAAGCGTCCGACACGATCGGGCGTAAAGAAGGAAGACCGCAAAACACCGACCGACACTCATTCAGAAATATCGAACAACCTCCGGGGCGGCCCGATCAGGCCCCCGGGTTGATGGTTGAACGGGCACGGGCCAAAAAAAACCCAACCAAACATCGAAGCGCGAAAGCTTCTGCCCCAATGCAAATGCAAACTGTTGTGTGATTGTGGCTTTTTTGCTTTGCCTTCCTTTTTTTTGTTTTTTGGAAAGTGCAATTAAAATAAATCATCGACATCCTTCGTTTTATTGATCAAATTACTCAACATAATTGCCCACAACAATATTTCAATTACAGTGTTGGTGTGCGGCCGTACGAGCCGATTCGGGGTACATTTGCACGTTAAAGTGCACGGGATGTGGTGTTGGTTCTCCGGTCCCGGCGTTTAGATGGGTTTTGTTGCCTGCCATGGAACCGAACCAGAGCCGGCCACGTTCCGTTAGTGTGGAATAATTTTGTTTTTTTATTATTCGAGCTAAGAACATTTCGAATTTCGTGTGGATGTGGTAACTTGTAATGGTGTTGAGGTTGGGGGTTGGATGCTGCGGGAATCAGTATAATTATTCCTTCAACCGGGGGTTCGTTGGCATATTGGGTCGAACGCGAGCCCGATCAGTTCGTACAAAAGCTGGGATAAGCCGTTTTGGTTCGGGGCAGACAGTATGACTTTCTTTCGCATCTCAACTTGTACAGCTCTATGCGAGAGCTCGTGCTGGCAGTTGGGTCGAAAACGGTAAATTAATCATTCAAATTACCCGCCGAAGCTGATTACGAACACGATTAGCATAATCAATTAGGATTTTTGTAAACAAACCTTGCTTGAGCGATTGATATCATATTCTTGTATGCATAAAATCCTTGCATAAAAAATCATTTCCTCACTATTTCATAATTTTAGAATATCTACAGATCGTTACTGCTCTAAGCTTATCGTAATAAGGTTTAAAATACAGTATATAGTCGATTATCCGGGGTGCTCGGGACCGGACTCATGGCGGTTAATCGATTTCCACGGATATTATTCCCTTACATATCAAGGTCATTTATATATCTAGAAAAAGCGTATATAGTATCTGTATACTATACTATGGTAGTCCTTTTGATGTTGAAAATGATTCTGGATCAAGCAAATTATTATCAAATAACCATTAAAATTTAGAACGAAAAAATAAATTAATTTCAAATATATCGTATTGTAGCGATTTTAAAAATTTTAACCAACCTGACCAACCAGCCGTCAATTTTTAGCGCACGGTTAATCGGAAGTTCTACTGTAATTACCGCTTAGTTGTGCTGAATTCAACAACTAATTCAACTGAAGGGCACTACTGCGCCCTCTGCCGGAATCACGCGATATTACGTTGACGTCCAGGGATTGTCAATTTGTAAACTAAAATACTAATGATCTACTAAGCTTTTTTACCACATAACTGAAACTCTTCGACTGCAATTTGTTATCGATCCTGTCATGTAAAGATCGGTAGCATTATCACCAATCTATTGCTTTCCACAGACCAATAACATTTTTTTTTTCTCGAAAAAATAACATTTTAAAAGTGTAATATTGTGTAACCACATTCAATTTTTGTTTCTTTGGCAATTATACCTTCTTCATACTTTTATTACCATAAACGGTGAAACCAATATCACATTACAATATTTGGCTGCGCTTACTCTTGCAGTGCGTCAATCAACCATGCATGCAGCAACGCAGTGTCTCTCTAAACCCCTGCATTAATTATAATTGTACGAACACGTGGGCCACTGTTAGGAACTAAAAGCATCAAACTGTTTACGGAAAAGCGTAAGTGAAAATACTCCTCCACATTTTCCATGCAATTATTAATCTTTACACTTCGAACGTTCCGATATCGCCCATGTGCTCAGATTCCTTTACGTCGAAGCTTGGCTAAAACTGCAGCCCCCTTTGGTGCTCGATCATACACGTTGCCGTCGCACTTCGAGAGCACGAGCTCGCAGAATGCGCTTGCCAGATGAAATTATCCGCGATGATATTACATAAAACACACTTATCAACCAATTAGCCTGAACGCGCACGCCCGCGGAAGCTCGTGCAGACGAAAAGAAAAGGCTCCTTCAGCGCTAAGTGTGCTTTGTGGGCTCGTCGAAGCTGCCGCCAGTTCCTGCCACAGTACAGCCGAAAGCCTGCCTTGATTGATGATGAAAACCATCAATACATAATGGAGCTCCAAGTTGGGCGCGAAGCGAAGAAGCAAATTGAGAAAGGGAACCGTGAAGGGTGGCAGCAATTTCCATAGGCTCGAGCCCATCAACAAACTGATGCTTTGCTTCGGTAGCAAAACCCCATTGCGCACACAACACACCATGAAGGTGACTTGAAGAATTCTTACCACTTCTTGGTATTCCCCCGGACCGACCGGGTTTTATGCACGATTGCGATAATGGAACGGGAGCATAAAATTGCTCCCAAACTCTTCGTTCGCTTACAACCACCCAAGGGCCAACCCTGACGCGCCGAACGACAATGGTGCTTGGTGCTGAACGAAATGAGTAAGTTGTGACTGTTTGTGGCGTGAATAATAACTTAATGATGACGACAGACTGGTCAACTGGGAAAAATGGGTTTTGGAAAACTCCTGCCGGTAAAGGGCAACGAGGCAAATTGTGGAGTTGAAGGTGGGGTGAAAAATAACCAACTCTACTTATTGGATGTTTTCGAAATGAAATCACTTAGTCCCAAAAGAACGCAACCCTACCCTCCGGGGAAATCGTTCATGGTTGGAGGAAAAGAGGTTTCGTGTTTTTTTTTCTTCTTTTACTTGACTTAATGTCCTAGTTTGATGTGTCTGTATATGTGTGTGTATGTGAGTGAGGAAATTGGTCCTAATGAAGGCAATTACGTTCATCGAAAGTGTCCCAAGGGGAGAAGTGTTATTGATGTGATTTCCAGTCTCATAATTGGTTCATACCTACACACATCGACAAATATGTATATCGTGTTATGGAGACAATATTAAATTAGGACTTGAATTAGAGTTACTTATAAATTATCAATTCCAAAATCTGTCGGATATATTTTGGATTACGTTTAATAAAACACAAATCATGTAAACAAAATCAATCTAAAGTTTAATTTACAAAATCTAGCCAGTTCCACACGACAGGACCGGGTATCAAACCCCATCCCAAAGACTGACTATCCGGCTACGCGGTAAAAATAAGTCTAGTAAGCCAGAAGTGGCCGGCGTGACCTTAGAGGTCGTTAAAGCCAACAAGAGAGAGAGAGAGAGAGAGAGAGAGAGAGAGAGAGAGAGAGAGATACTTACAATCCGGTTATGTTTTTTTTGTGGTTTTATTACCAAAACAAAAAGTTCTCTCTTATCGATACAACATTAATGGAAAGAAGAACCATGTATATTTGTTGTTTTTTGTTTATATATGAATTTTTTTTCGTATTTCTTATGTCTTATTTCAGAAAAATAATTTGCTTAAAGTTTATTCATTCTAATGCTAAATGTGAAACGATTTCTGGAATCTTTTCAAATTGAACAGGAATGAATTGAACAGGATGCGAATCTTTACTCTTTTCTCTAGTTTTCGCAAAGCGAAATTGATTCTGTGAGTCATCGGACACGACGGATCAGCCGCGAAAGTTTTGCACAGAAAATTACATATTCTGCTTAATACGGGCTGGCCGTTCTAACCAAGCAACAAAAAAACGTATTCTACTTCAAGTTGAAAAGAGTCCAGAAATGGCTGTTTGTTTATTTATATGGCAACTCTATAAGTATTTGTAATGGTAATTATATTCTTAGGCTGTATTTTCATAAAGTAAATTATATTCTACAATCAGGAAGTAAAGGAAAACTTATAATAATTTAACAACAAATATGTAAAATCAAAAGAATAGTCAGAATCAAAACAAACAGAAGAAACAGAAAACAGATGAAATCTGAGAAGAATTAATTAATTTCTTCTATTATTTCCCTTTGAGATTGAGATAGAGATTGAGAAAAGATTGAGAGAATATCTTTTCCCATTCTCAATTCGAATAGTCCATACAGTGTCTGAGCTGTTCGTGTATTAATATTACGTCCATTAGTCGATTTTAAAACAATTTCTCTGTAAAAACATTCCAAATATTGTATAATTTTCTCCATATTTTCCAATAGAGTTATAATAAATCACCTCTTCTTATCAATTTCTTACGATTTAGAACAAACTGTATTAATAATCTCCGAGCACGTCGATGTGCCGAAAAGAAGAACGATGTTTCATTAAGTGCTCAGTGCCATATGCTTAAGTCTCCTGTGGGTAAAGAGTAATTTAGATGGGTATTTTTAACTATTGGTATGTGACATTTTCCTCAACTATGACGATCAGACGATCGTTGATCAAAGAGATCAATTCTGCTTCAAATTTGAGATAAACAATATATAAATACTTTAGTTTGCTGAGACGCGCATATCGATAATTGTAGACATTTAAATGAGCATTATCAGCCAGCATAATGTCCATTAAGCACATGAGACCCATCATTCGAAATCAACCTTGCACAATTTGATATAACAACCTCGATTTGTCGACAAATAATGCCAAACACGATCGCTTATTGTTAATGCTTGCCCATATGGTTTTTTGTTGTTTGTGCCCCGCGCAACAATGGAGACGCACTCATTTGGAAGCAAATTTTCAATTCATTTCAATGCTACTCATCACATATGTAATCTGGCGAACCACCGTAGGTGTCCGTTTGTATCTATCTATTTAATTGCATGATTGCAGATATGCCGCTGCTCGCGATGAAGTGAATTGCGATTTTTGTTGATCGATATTTGAATTGAAATTGGCTGCCGTATCACTTAACCGTCCCGTGTGGCATATGCCTCCAATTTCTTAGCAACAATTGTTTGGATTTTCTTTCGCACCGATCAGTTTGCCTATATTGCAAACCGTACACCGCGCGTTGTAGCAACATTGGCCGCAATCATCTGCCAGACAGACTGGCGATCCGGCCACTACGGTTCGGCTACCGTTGCCGGACCGTTCGGTGTGGAAAACTGGTAGCAAAACACGAGCTGGAAAACTACACCAATCATCCGCAGGAAAACGGTTTATCTGGGGAAGGTGTTGCGGGGCCAACAGTGTGTTGGCTTTTGGAGGTTTTGCCTTGTTGCGATCGATCGCTTGATCTAATTGGGGCTGAATGGAATGGAAACAAACGCACCCAAAATTGACGCTGTAAGGTGAGTAATTCGCTTGAACAGTCATACAAATATAGCAATGAATCGGTGGTGGCTTAAGTGATCGAGAGTGAAATGGGAAATTGGATACCACGTGGCAGTAGGAAAGGACGGTTTCGGAAACAGTGCGGGTCGGTCATGGGTACGAAGGAGAAAAAAAAAGTATTACTGGTGTACGAGAGACGTTGCAACCATAACAAATTTTCGCTAAAATCTTTACCGAAAAAGGAACGCACCAAAACGGAAAGGAGAAACATTTTTGAACACGGTAATGATGATGATATGAGTAGCGTTATTAATTCGTAATTTTTATGGCCAGCGTAATTATGGCCGCAGCTCGGAGCAAACATTTTCTACACCCTCCCTCCCTCGTCTCATCTGCATCTTCATCTGTTCACCTACGCTTGCGCCTNCGGTAATGATGATGATATGAGTAGCGTTATTAATTCGTAATTTTTATGGCCAGCGTAATTATGGCCGCAGCTCGGAGCAAACATTTTCTACACCCTCCCTCCCTCGTCTCATCTGCATCTTCATCTGTTCACCTACGCTTGCGCCTTCCATGGACCCTTGCGTTGGAGGCGCGGTACGGCTGGAGCAGCGGTGGGCACAGGATTCGAAGCGAATTGCAATTATGCTGCAACAATAAAGCAGTGTGCGCCGTACGCGATCATGAACGTACCAAATGGAGATTTAAGTAGAAACGGAAGGCACGAGCTACGGGCGCAAATGGCTAGAATTTTATCGGTGAAAAGCCATATTATTAGCGGGCCCGGGAATGCTTGTTCGCCGCTCGGGCGTGTGCAGGCGGTTAGAGAACTAATGCCGGGGATTGATATGAAAATGCGCTCAATTACACTGTGCCCCCAGCCAGGACTGTTGGTGGTTGTTAGCTGGTTGGCAATCGTGTGGTAGCGCGTGTAAAGAATGAAGTTTAAACGAAGCGGCTTTTCTGTTACGTATGAAATTCTGGCAGGGAAAGGGTAGGAAGTTTAAAGAAACACGCAAGCAATAAGAGTAGGATAAGATCAATCATGTTCTATGTGCTTTCAGAACAACACACTTGCAGATAACGCAGATGGCATAAGAAGAATGATAAGTTCAAACAATTCGAAAAAATAAAAACGGTCTGCACGGACCTGATACAAGTATATCAGAATATCGGTTTGATCAAAAAGATTTAAAAGATAATCTAACATAGCTAATAGGTATAATAACCTAATTTAATTATAAAATTCATAGATATAATTCGTTCCGTTTTTTTAAAATAAATCCTTCGATAAGGTTCGTCGCTATCTTCAAAAGGGGAAATTTCCTAACTTCGCCTATTTGTTTCCTTTACCCCTTTCAACTTCTACTATCTCTCCATATATTTAAAATCTACTTATAGAACGATGTACTAAGCTTTTTTTATTCAGATAGAACAATCTGGCCGTATTGATAACGATGTACTAAGATAAATGCTTACAATCTCGTTAAATCTAAAATAAATCTAGAATAAATCTAGGATAAATCTAGATGAATCTGTAATCTCTATTTATGTTCCCTATTTTCAATAACGACAAAACTTTGTCAAACAAATTTAAGTTTGATTTCATTTAACGTCGAAATAAATTGTTATAGTTATTGCTTGCCAATTAGTTTTTACAAAATTTTTAATTTTAATTTTTTTTTTAATATTTATTTAAAAGATTTAATGATAACAAAGAATCACCGACGTACAAAAGGGAACGAACGTACCAGAGTCAGTCAGTTAATTTACCTAGTCAGTTAATCACTATTTCTCCATTCTCGATGAAAAAAAATTCTCCATATTTTCATACTTAACGGTTGATTAATTACCTTGCAGTAAACATAAAACATAAAAAATCTTCACTATCTGTAGCTGAACAATTTAAGATTTTATCTAGAAACATATCTTACATATGTTAAGTAAAGTTACACAGTTAAATTACTTTAAATTTGAATTCGAGTAAGCAGTCAATTCTATTTTTAAGTTGACTACGAAATATTATAACTACCCTATAACGAATCAAATCAATGATGTATAGTCAGAAGTTTGATTATTCTTTACATTTATCATGTAATTTAATTAATGTATATTAATTTTTCCGATATGGGTAAGTTCTACCGATGCTGTAACGAGCCTAGAAAATATATTAGAACCTACTCATAGTTCTAATTCTTGTTCCAGGCTCGCAAGCAAAACGCCGTCGGTAAAATCAGTTTCTCGATTTTCAGTTTAACATTTGCCTCCTGTTGGCCAACAATGTTACCCTTCGGTATCTCATCAGGCAAAACAAAACATGCCCTTATGAACGGCCCCAATGTGTAGGGTGGTGTACATTTTCCAAATCAACATCTCAATTAAATCTCTAAACCCAACCTCTCTCCCGTCTCACTACCTCAGCTCACGTGCCGCTGCTGGGGACGATACTGGCTTTAGCTTGCGGTCTCCACTACAGACTCGAAAGAAACCTCGAAAACATAAAATTTCAACATTTGCCACCCTTCATCATGCTGTTGCCGCTGATGCTTGCTTCTGGTTATTCTGGGTGCACTTCCGCCACATTCCGCAGAATCCGTAAGCACGAGCAAGAGTTCCGTCACCGTCACTCCACACTCGAATGGCTCCTTCCCTCCCAAAACAAACCACAGGGAAAAATTGATTTCTCTTGAAAATTTATCTTATAAATTTAGACGCTCCAGCTTCCTTTATAAATTAAAATCGTTTAAAACCATATCGTGCTCTCGTCGTGCTCGGCTAAATCTGCGTTGCCATTGCACCATGTACGCCTCTCGCTCACATAGGCAGTGCTTCAATTGTCCTTACTCGCTCTCTAGGTATGGCGCCAGCTAAGGACGACGAAACGAAACACACCACCACATCAGCAGTGTACCAGGCAAACACATTCTAGCTTAATTCAACACAATCAAAGTGCCGTTTGTCGGTGGATGCCATGGATGAAAAAACGGACAAACGGGAGCAGGCACCATGCCGAAGGATCCGGGAAGAACATTTAATTTGAAAATAAAGAGAACCACTTGCACCCCCGGAACCGCAACCGCCCGTTGGAAAAGTGGTTCCTGTTGGTCCCATCCACAACGAAGGCTCAGGAAGGCACAGGATCTACGATCGTTAGTTCAGAAATTAGCGTAGCTCCCGAAGCTTGCCGGAGGACATCGGAACGGTTGCGTGGGGGAAGAAAATGAAGGAAGATAAATTGATCTCTCCGAAACGACAGCTTTCGATGAGGATGTGCCGAGATGTGTGTTGGACGACGGGACACCCTTACCGCGTCGTTTGCTGCCCCTTTTCCGATCTCCATTAGTCTACTTTATTCCGTTCCTTCTCGACACTCGAGAGAGAGAGAGAGAGATAGAGAGAGAAAGAGAGAAAAGGAGAGAAGAAAAAACAACACACAACCAGTGAAACAAGACGATGACGGACGTTGGGACGTTGGGCGAGGAAATGATACAGCAGATTTAAACAGCCACTTTAGTTACCGTCGATCAGCATCCAATTGTTGATGGGATTGGGCCCCAGCAAAGCCTCCGCTTGTACGATGACGACGACGGCAAGCCCTTTGCCAGTGACGCGAGTCTTGGGGAAGGTGTGGTACGACGTGAACGGCGGATCACGCAAACACGTGTACGCTTTTACAAAGCGGTCTCGTTACACGGCACATCGCACCGTCAAAATCATGCCCGCGTGTGTGTATTTGTGCTGTGCTGGCGAGAGAGAATGCATATTACCATGGCATACTTTTCCACTTTATCACGAGCGACAAACGAGCTGTTTCATTCTGGAGCTAGGAAAATGAAGCTACACTGAGCGCAACAAGGATGGGATTATGTTTAGCCACGCGCGAGAAAATTCCTCAGCAAATCGTTAGGAAGATTTTCCGCAGCTATGTTGTTTGTTTTTTTTTGAAGTTTTTTTTTATATTGCACTGTTTGCACTGGTGATACGAGTTTGAAGGTTTAATTAAATTTACGAAATTTAATTATATGTTTACAGGACCCAAGGTCGGGAACGGTCGTGAAGAAAGATGAGGTGGAATTTAATTATTTTCAGTTAACGTAATTTTTGTTTGTGAATTTTGAAATGGCAATTTGTAAAGAAATTTATCTTAACTTGTTTTAAATATTACAAAAATTTGTGTTCCGTACATTCAATTGCAAACGCTAACGCTTGGAACTGAATGGCTACAATGAGTTGCTGTTCTGCTGTGTGGTACAGCTGACATGCTGAGGGATGCTGATGCGAAGAGTACACTATTTATCTCGCTCTAATGGGTGGAGCTACCGGTGTAAGATAATAGGCGTCATTTTTATCTCGATGAACCAATCGCACGATACAATCTTATGCTGCATTATACGCGAATTATGCATTTGATGGAATCGAAACTATGGAGCTCGTGTCGTGCCTTGCGTCGCGGACAACGGTTTGCGTGAGTTTAGTTGCTCGAGAAAAAGCAGTTGTAGCACGACAGCTGCCGACAGAGCTCAACTTATGGTAAAAGTGTCGCCAGCAGAAGATCCCTAACAACACAATTGGATATAGTCGTAATTCCACTGATTCTATCGGGGCGTCTTTAAGTGTCCTTCTACAAAAATCCTTCGAGAAAATTGATGCAGGATTTATTCGCCCATATACGATTTTTTTAATTTAATCATTAAGAACATCAATTGTTTTATTGAAATGTTAAACCGTTTAGGTATGTTTAACATCGGCTGCAAAATGCCGTCGGTTGAAAAGGCTTACTGCATTGCAGTGATTTGATACGAAAATGGATTGTGCATTTATTTTTTTTTATATGTAGATTTAACAGAGGTGTTTTGAAGAACGTGAAATAACTATAAATACTTATAAAAAAAATATATTTTTGAAATTTTTCTCATGTACTAAATAAACACAAATCTTTAACGAAACTAAGTTATATGTAAAATTTTAATTTTGAGCAATTTATTGGAGTGAAATATAATAAAAAAAAGATGAATAACACAACACAAAGAAATAAATTCTTTGTAAGTAAGGAGTAACAAAATGATTGATTACTTTTCATTTGAAACGGTTGTATACACGATCAGACTGGTAACAAATTTCATCCGTAACCNATAAACACAAATCTTTAACGAAACTAAGTTATATGTAAAATTTTAATTTTGAGCAATTTATTGGAGTGAAATATAATAAAAAAAAGATGAATAACACAACACAAAGAAATAAATTCTTTGTAAGTAAGGAGTAACAAAATGATTGATTACTTTTCATTTGAAACGGTTGTATACACGATCAGACTGGTAACAAATTTCATCCGTAACCCTTTTCTCAATATCGAGCAAAATGTAAATTTAAAAACAAAACACTTTCTGAGTTTATAGTTGTAGGTACAATACTCCTTTTGTACATTTCAATATTTTATAGCAAGTATATTATTCAAAAGTATGAAATCAGTTCTTGCAATCATTTCTATTATGAAGTACAGTACATTGTAAAACAAAAACAGTATGAAAATAATCTAATTATTTAATATGAATGTCTGACATCAATATCAGAAAAGGTTTTGCTTAATTAACACACACTTTCCCACTCGAACGATAAAGAAAACCACTGCAAAACATTTTAAAGAAAGCAATTGAAAAAAATCCTTCTTCGTTATATCTAATGCTATTTTTTGTTCCTTTCATAGCAAGATGCAATCATAAACCCAACGAATCTACCATCCTGATAATACACTTTTCCTTCGCGCTGGTGTGACTCCACCCTGTTGTCCCAGCGAATCGTTAGATTGATATTGAAATTGACAGGCAAAATTAAAATTAATTAATTCAAAATGCCAATCTTTTCAGGTTACGCTCTCGCAGCGCTTAACCTTGAAAACGCTAACCGTTGCCCTGTATAAGCCGACAAAACAGGTCCTCTTAAGCAAGCGGCAGCAAAACATTTTAGATTTCAATGCCTCCTAGATTCGTGATTCCTGTCAGAGTGGTTGGTGTCTTGATCACGCTTTTCAAACCAAGCCTGTTACAAGCAGTTTATGCTGCCTACCAGCACCAGCAGTGTGGTGCGGAAAATATGGCGTGAACATCAAAATCGACCGCTAGTTCGCCTGTCAGACAAGATGGTGGGAATGAAAATGTTTTTTTTCTTCTTTTTTTTTAGCCCAATTCTTGCGAATGCTGGAATGCTCGTCATGGATTGAATAATTAATTAACGTTGCTTCAAAGCACCTGTCCGGTGGGTTAAGCTTGTCTTGATCGATAAGGAAACCAACCTCAAAGCTTGCGTCGCCTTCGTATGAGAGTGAGAAAAATGCGCTACAAATGCTCGGAGAGAAGGTTAATCTTAATGAAATCAAAAATACCAATCATCTCAGGCGCTCCTTCCACGCAGCAAGGTGACGCAAAAGGCGCCAAATCAAGGCTGCGGCGTCCGGTTTGATGGAGCTTCGTGCAAGCGCGGGACGGCACAAGAGGTTAGGACGTGGCTGCATTCCGCTGGTGTATCGACAGTGGCAAGATAGATAGCCTATCGAGGCAATGTTGGTTCTAGCGCAGCGCGTAAAATGAGAGATGATTAGTAATAATTGGTGTTAGCTCACAGTCATGCGATTAATTCAATTCAAACTTATTTGCATACGCAAGAAAGGCATCGGGAATGGTTGATGATGCAGTGATGGAGCTGGGATTGGTGGAGCCAGACCACAACACCAATGCATTTACAACGCATTGGCCTTTTGACATTCGATTTAATGTTATTATGGCNCAACATCGTGAGGCAGTGTCATCCTATTGCGCATCTGAAGGAATTGGTTTCAAATTCATCCCTCCACGGTCACCAAATTTTGGGGGACTGTGGGAGTCAGCCGTCAAGTTGCTGAAGAGGCACCTCAGGGCTACTATCGGCACTGCGACACTTAGACGGGACGACTTGGAGACAATCTTGGCTCAAGCAGAGGCTTGCCTGAATTCCAGGCCATTGACTGCGATGTCCAGTGATCCGGAAGATCTGGAGGTTCTCACCCCAGGTCATTTTCTCATTAATCGTGCACTCACTTCTATTCCAGAGCCTTCCTATGAGGATGTTCCAAGCAACCGCTTGGATCGTTATCAGATAACGCAGGAATACGTTCGCAGAATTTGGAAGCGATGGAATCGTGACTACTTGTCGGGTTTGCAACCACGTACACGATGGACGGTGCGACGTAATAACATCCGCGAAGGTACTATGGTGTTGGTGAAGGAGGAAAACCTTCCCCCGTTAAAGTGGCGCATGGGCAGGATTGTGGGTGTCGTGCCGGGTGCAGACGGCTTAGTGCGAGTGGTAGACGTGAGAACAAAGGATGGAACGTATAGAAGAGCGATAACCAAGATTTGCGTTCTACCGGGTCAACAGGAGGAAATCAATTCGTAATATGGTTGAAAGCTACCTTTCAACGGGGGGCGGCTATGTTCAATCCTATGATTGACAGATATAAACTTGAGAATTTTGTAACTTGGGAATTTTGTGTATTAATGAGAAAAGAAATTAAAACGAGAGAGTCGACTTGAAAACCTCATCAGAACCAGACGTCTCGAGCTTACTGCGAAAGAAATATTCTTCACTTTTACAAACATTGACAATAAAAGCCTACCAAATCATTCCAGTAGATAGGAAGCTAATTATTCTACAATTCAGCAACAAATGCAATAGATTCAATTATAAAAGAGCAAACAACAAAATGGAAGAACATTTTAACCCCAATAAAACACAATGGCGGCATGGAACGAACCGACCGTTTTTGTGTTTTTTCCTTTCCCCGTACATAATCGAGTGAATGTTAAGCAAATCAAGTTATTTTCACTTTACCGACCCTGTCAGCCATTTCCTCGTCGTCGTCGTTCCCCCAAGAGAGTGCAAACTAACCTGCGACGAGGTCGAAGCTTTACGGCAGGCTAACGGGAAAATCTGTTGTCGTCCCGGCATCTTTTCCCTGCAGAAAGCGACGGACAATTTCCCAAAGGATTTTCCAAACGGCTCTGAAGCTACGGTTTCTTCTTGTTTTTTTACCCCTTCTTTCGCTATTTCACCGTTCGGGAAGCGCGCTAGCAATTTTACGTATTAATACCACCAAGCGAGATACCGGCAACGATGTAGAGTGGAGATTAAATAGCAATGAAGGAGAAAAAAAATGTTAAGAAAAAACATCAACTTCACTTCTATAGCAGCACGTGCTAGTGTGCGAAACGTTCCCGTCACCATAGTAACGGCACTAGTAACGCGCGTAACGCGCGTACGGGGTGAAGCAGAAAAAGACATTAAGTTGCTCTATTATTTTCTGCAATGCTAATAATGACTTTTAAATTCAATTTATTTACCCGGGGAAATTGTTTTGCAAAATGTTCTCTAATTTCGTTACGTGATTGTGCGAGAGATGGCAAGCGAACGAGTGAGCCCGCGCTCTCGTGCTCGTGCCCTATTTACACCATTGTTTACCCTAAGGTGGTGCAGCGTGAACCATCAAAACGCGCAAAAGTGGCCTTTTTGTGGGGGGTTGGGGAGCGGCAAGCTGCGCTAGAACGACTGATTAGATGCGGAAGATGGTGAGTGTTGTTTGTGTAGCGCATCAAAACCGTTTCTTGTCTTGTCGGGATGTTTGTCTGATAATGCAGGGTGATTAATCTTCTCTTCTCAAATAAATTCCCTGTATTATGAGCGTACGTTATGAGCGGTAGAATGCCAAAGTGGAGTGAAATTAACAAATCTACCATTTGTTTATCGCATTTTTTTTATTCACACTTATACTTACTTCAACACTTCTTATAGGGTATTCAAAATAATCTGGTTTTAAAAAAATCCTTCGCACAGCTGATTCAAGTTGATAGCAAAAACAAAAAATCAATTTCCCAAATAAGATTTATGAATATCTTTCCCAGATGCAAAACATTAAAAGCAAATCAGCCATTGCTCTACCCATGCTTCACATTATGCTTGCCATGCTATTATCATCTCATTTCTAGCTCGCATAAATAAATGTCGGGAAATGAAAAGCAAACTTTCGCCCAAACCCAGCTTCCCCAACACTAGACGCACCAGTGAAGCCCAAAAGGTGAAACACGGCTAGCCCTTTTTGGGGGCTCTGTCCACTGTCACCCGGACATCCTAATGTCAATTTCATAGCTTAGAATGCGACCACTTCCAGCTCAACTCGTTTGCACACGACACACTTGGAAACGTAGCAGCGTTGTACCTGAGATTAATTACAAACAAACTCATTATTGTAATGAAAATATATTTAATTATTTTATCTCACACGTGGGGAGTCCTTGTTTAGCATTGTGCGCCCAACGTATGTGTGCCTTCACGTGTGTGTGTGTTTGTTTTAATGTGAGCGACATACTACGAGCTTGACCAAAGTTTGGTTGCAATCAGCGTGCGAAGAACGACCACAGGTAAGAACGCGCCAGTGATTCACGTGGATGGACCGCGCTCAAGCGAACTTTGGCACTGTCCACCAGCGTTATGACGCACACACGTCACACCTTTGCTTCAAGCTCCACTTCCATCCGCTAAACAGTGACATTGATGATGCGGTTGGTCCTGATGAAACATCGAAAGGTGGTCACACAGCCCACACACGTGTACATGCGCCCAACCAGGACATGACGGTAAACACATCAACCGGGAAGCCTGTCGCATCGTGCCCCGTCGTCGATGCACTGTGGATTCTGTTGGTTTAGTTTTATTAAAATCACATGCAGTTCAGCGCCCGTCCGCTCGTCCATTCTGAAGGTTTGGAGGTTCGCTCGTCTTCCAAAAGGGCTTCTAAAGCTGAAATCGGGTATCATTAAAGAGGACTGCTGTAGCAGGGCGGTGTGTGGAGACACACACACTCACGCACGTAACGGTTAAATAGATTTGAAATTAGTTTGATATATCTCAACTATGGTATAGTGCCGCTGAAGTGGTTAGGACGCCCTGCCTTCGATACGGCTTTGTTTGGCCACCAGTGGTACGATATCGAAGATGATCTTCAATTTATTTCGAAACTGGTCCCCCTGCGT
>CM028106.1:44132186-44152524 GCA_016170015.1 Anopheles longipalpis
ATCTCAACTATGGTATAGTGCCGCTGAAGTGGTTAGGACGCCCTGCCTTCGATACGGCTTTGTTTGGCCACCAGTGGTACGATATCGAAGATGATCTTCAATTTATTTCGAAACTGGCCCCCCTGCGTACGACATCGATCAATGTTATTTGAAGCTTCCGTCGTTATTATGCGTGTTTTCTGACGGACGCGAGACAAAACTTTCAAATTTCACATCAAACTTTAGCTACATTAGTGAGTGGGGTTTTAATTACTTTTCGGGTAGAAGCTGTGCAAAGCGTATATTAATTGCTAAGTTGTAGTATAATTGTAATGCTACTAACCTTATAATAAATTTACTTTAAAAAATTGATAAGATAAGATAATAATAAGATAAAATACAAGGAGGAAATGTAAGCATCAACATTATAGAAAGTTAAGGATGTCTTGCTACGAGTAAACTATATTCTGAAAAGATCCTGAGAAGTGAAACCTTTCTCCCGATCTATAGGAGTTTTTGTATAACGACTTAACAAAGGAAGATGATTAAACTTGTTAATAGAAGATTGGCTATTTTTACAAATTGCAAAAAATCCTTATCTCTTCAACATTTAATTTCTTATCGAACTTTATTTTATTTTATATATTTTATTTTATTTCTTTCGTTACACTTTTCAACATTTAAACATATTTATCTAATTTTCTATTTACATTTTAAGGTAAACTATATTTATTTCCGTGCCCACAATCATCCAACTATTAATCTTACGGCTTTCAGGACAAGTTTAATATATAATTTTTTCAGAGTCTTGTCCTGAAACATCCTTCTTTGGATTAGGCTTATTGTATTTTTTTACACGGAGATCAATAACCTTTATAACCATTAATTAAAAATATATTTCATAGTTCTTTGATTCTTTTGTTCAATACCAAAATTTTGTTTACGTCATGAAATATACTGCGCAAAAGCCTATTAAAAAAAAGAATAATTAAAATAAGATTAAACGATAAGATAAGCACAATGATCCATTGGTGTTTTATGATTCAAGTTTAATTGATTTCATCGATTTCATTGATTCATCACTTGCATCGAAAAATTTAAGAAGAATTGCATAAGTATTATTCCCAGATTCCCCTGACCACATTTTTGCCACAATTGAGTACATCAAGATACATTACACAGTGTTATTTCGATCTATAAATTTAAGCTTCTACACCTTCAACAATTACTAGTGCTTCATACCGGTTTTGGTCTTCAAGTAGTAAGGATGGAATCATGTTTGAATTCCTCTCTTGTTTGTTACGTGGGTTTTGTACATTTGTAGTTCTATGCAGAGTTTCTCAATTGACATTTCCATCTTGTGTAAAATCATATATTTTTTCCAGGAAGATGAAGATATTCCACATCTAGCCCTAAATATTTCAGTTAAAGTGGAAAAGAATGAGAACTCTCTCTTGTTATCCTGAGAAAAAAAAATTCTGTTATAATATTTTCCTGCACATCTAAGCTCTTTTACATTGAACGCCTCTACCTATCTAATAATATTTAATGCATCAAATTTGGCCTTCTGCTTACAACAGCACCGTCATATGAAACCGGAAACATCGGACTCACTTCAAGTTCCTTCCCAAACCACAAAATGTACCGGTTCCGATACGAAACGCACGCTAATATGCCTCTGTCAAACGTTGCGGACAGCTTCGTTTACCCTGTGATGCGATCATAATTCGACCAATTAGAGCCAGCACCCCGTGGTGCGATTTGACAATTCATTTGGTTCCGATTCAACGCAACGGTTGTGCTTGGTTCTTCTTATTTTTTTTTTGGCGAATCGTTTTGCTAATTTAAAAACCGTTGAAAGCACTCATCACAAATTCAATTTGTCGTCATGGAGTTTGCAAATGTCCGTTGTGTGGTATCGAGAATGAGTCCTATTTTGAGAACCACACACAAACACACACGTGGTTGATGTATCTTTTCTCAATTCCATTCATTGCAAGCGTATCCATTTCCGACATTGGATGGAAATGGGCTGTGCGATTTAATCCTTTTCCCTTTCTCCCCTTGCTTTCTTCCTTTCTCTTGAACGAGTAGGAAACGGATCAATCCACCAAGAAAAAGAGTTTTCGTCGTGTTTTTAAACGTATAATTAAATTTTGTAACGGCCTGCGGTTCGAGGTAGTCGGTATAATGCTGCCGTTGCTCGATACTTTGCCCGCCCAGCAAAACATTTTGTATTCAAATCAAAGAGCTGTAAAATTCAATTTTGTACCAGGATCGGGCCATAAGATATATCTTGGCCAATTGTATAAACTTGGCTCGATACACTCACACACGCCCCTGCCTGTCACAAACACCCTCTCGAGGAAGAATCAAGCGACCGGCTTCGTCTCCGTCCATCCTGTCCATTCCACCCCGTAAGGCTGGGAAGCGGGTTTGCGTGGTCGCGCTTTGCGACAACTTCGTTACAATGCTGAAAAACATGTTTGGTCTATGATTTTCACCGCATGACGTCCCCTTGCCTTGCACCCGACAGTGCGACACGGGTTTGTCCATCGTGAAAAGCGCTCCACTCTGTGCCTCATGGAAGGTTCTTTTTAACCTCGCCAAACCAGCAAACTCTCGACCCCATTGATCTTTCCTATTGTCTGCGAGTCGATAATTGTTGGTTCAAACAATATTTGTTCTGCTATGTCCTTTTGCTTTCCCGAACCGAGACGCCTCTCTGCTTCCCTCCCTTGTCGATCAACGATGGTTTTTGGTACTTACTCATCGGATCACCTCATCAGCAACATTCATCATCATCATGTCGCTGTCCTTGTCACCATTGGATTGGGAAATTGGGAAATTAGCCTTTGGTGCTACAGCTGCAGTATGCCCAGGTGAGACGCCAGCGAACCGATATCATTTTCGGATGATGCTACATAAAATGGGAAGTAAAATTAAATTGCGGAATGAGAAAAACGACTTTTTTTTTAAAGCGCATTTACTTGTCGAGTTTTGTTTTTTCGTATCTGAATCCCATGAGCAATTAATTTTCATCTTGCTTGATTGAAAAGCCGTTTGATTGCATTTGTACTATGGATGTGTCGATTCAGTACGAATGGGATTGATCAGAAAGTTGTTTGCATGCTGATGTTAGTAATGTGTTAACAAGAGAACACCTTGAAAACAATTAATAAGACATATTAAATAAATGTTTAATTAGTAGATAAAGATGATGATAACTACATTAATTAACTAAGTCGAAAAGCACCGTAGACATGTAATAATATTTTTATGATATTCGGATTTTCGGATCCTTAGTGGAAAAAAGTTAGGATTTTTCTAAGTAAAAGCTGTAAATGTTAAAAATTTAATGTCTAAAAGTATAAGTTTGTTAAACGATTGTTGATAGAGTTCTATGCCGAGTTCGTAACACAATTCGGATATTCTTTGAAGCATATGTCAGTGAAGTATATTCTAGGTTCAAGTTTTTCATGTTAGCCATATGCCTACTTGCAACAAAAACAATCTTTTAAATAATCTTAAATCTTTTGTATTGAATATTCTTAAAGAATTTTTTTACTTGCTGTTTACACAATATAATTCAAGACGAAACTTCGTACATCCACTTTTGGACAGCATTTGACCGCATCTCCCATGAAATACCGTTCAGAAATATGAAAAAATAGACGCTCGAGAAATTATCACTTATTTCTCGAATCTTATCCCATTGCTCAGCGGGGATTAAGGCTTACTTATTATACACGTTTGCTACTACGTTCGGGGTTTCGAAGGACATCAATCTGGAGTATCTTCGATTCTTCTTTCAAGAACAATCTATCAAAGATCCTAACGATGATATTTTAACTTTTACTCGCAGTTCAGACTTCGAAAATTAAATCGCAATTAAAGGTACGAGAAATTGTCAGTGACTTCAATAGATGCCACGACAATTGATGCAGCTATGTCTAGATAAATGCCGAACCTAAACTAGGACTAGGAGTCCTACTGGGTGACAAAAGTGCTTGGTGACAAAACTACTACGGTCCATGAAAATTCCGTTCTCCTCAGAAAACGAGGTCTTAGAGGTTATGAAGGTGATATACTTGAAGTTGTGTTATATTAAATGCCTAAAACCGTCTACAGCACTATTGTGCGTTAAATAATGGAGTTCTACTGCGTCTGGAAAGAATGTAATGCAAGACTGAACTGTTTGAGTTATATTTTCTTCCATAACAATTCTAACCTTCCTACTTCCAAAGATGTCTTTCATGCTTCCTGCGACTGTTTACTTATTTGCGCTGAAAAGATCTCTAACGGATCGAATTTTAATATTCACGCACACAGGACAACATACGGACAAAGCCAGCCACTGAATTCGACATGTGTGATTTTACTTTGTCTATTACTTTACTTTCCGTTTGACGTTTCACTTTCCGTTTGACCTAAAACGTTTCCGATTGTGTAAGTTTAAGTATTTAAGGTGTTTTTTATAGAACCTGTAAGTCCGACAAATGTAGTAATAAATGATGGACCAAAAAAATTATGATTTGAATATTTGTCATGAACATTCTAGATGAACATGTTATTCGCACCAACCTATTTTATATTTAAATAAAAGTTCAAATTTAAAATTGTTTATGTTTTAAAATCGCAATAAATATTTGAGATACAAATTGTGAACAAATACAATTCGTAATAGCAGCATGTTTTGCTGTGCTTTGCTCTCATTGGAAATAATTACCCTTCATAAGTGAACTAATTTATACTGATCGATTTCGTGCACTTTCGAAGCAATATAAATTCTGCAACCAATTATTCAGCCAGGGTGATAAGTGTTTCATTAAGTCGATAATTTGCATTTTACCTACACAAACAGCAATCATCACAATTGTCGAGTACACCATCGGAAAATTGCTCACAATTGTGCACGTACTGCTCTGTTCAATTTCTTGCTTCACATCCTTGTGTAACAAAATTAGACATAACGATCGCTCTATGGTCCAGCAAACGATCGGTCACTTTAATTACTACCATTGCTCCGTAATTGTCCTTTCTCATGATTGGTGCTTTCGCAGAAACATAAAAATGCTTTCGAAAGTGACCCACTGTTGGTGTTCTTTTTTTTTCTACCTTCCCAAGTTCGGAAGAGAACTCGCAACCAATCTGCAATAATTTTGTCGATCGAAGCTCGTGTGTACGGACAGCAACAGGGAAAAAAGAGCTCCTTATATTCCCTTTCGCTCGTTTAACTTGCTTTAATTGCTTTTGCCCTTTCTTTAATCTGCTTGCATCCTAACCCCACAAAAAGGAATATTGGCACCGGTGTGAGATGCTGTGAAAAGTGAACCAACACCCTCAAACAAACTCCATTTAATTTACTCTTCATGAAACCACTTTCGTCCGTCATCGGTGGAGAAAATGAACATCGAAAACGGACCATCCCGCACACAAGCTCGTCCCGGAAAACTGTCCCTCAGAAAATGAAAATCGAACCCCCCGGTTCGACGGTGACAACGGGCGATGGGCGTTCTAATTGAATTGTAAAGCAATTAAGAAAATATTCAAATTACGCATTTCGAGCTGCATCGTGGTAGTAAATGCGCCCGGGTTGTCTCTCCATTGCACCGGATGCACCGATGCTTCGGGAGTTTGATGTGCCCGAATGTGTTGCATCGGTGTTGCGATAGAAAACTCCACCTTTTTGCCAAATGGCGGAAATTGATTTCCCTAAAACGATGGTACACCGCACTTTGTAGACCCAATCTGTCCTCCAACCATCGTTTTGTGGTTTTGCCATGGTCGTTGGGCAATCCACTATACCGGGTTACAGACAACGTTCAGGCTCTAGCCGTATTGAAAACCTGGAAGCAAATCAAATCAATCACAATTTGCCCAAAATTATACACTTCATCTAATCCATCTCGAGGGAGGAACAACATTGAATTTCAGGGTTGTTTCGTTTTTATTCTCTCCCTCTATCTCTCTAACCTTCCCTTGGTAACAACACGTAGTATGATGGAATGAGTCGATGGACGGACGGATGGACTTCCTCGATCTACACACCCTTCGGGCACGATGATAGACCTTTATCTTTTTTACATTTTTTTTTTCTATTTGGGCCCTACCACTTCTCACTAAACACAGGTCTCGCTGCTGCCGCGCTCCTGTGAAGGTCTCCCTTCAATCGGCGAACAACCGGAAGCGATAATGTATCCATCGATTGAATTAGAGTGATGGTAAAGTGGATAAGTTTTGATCATAACCACAACAGGGAACCACCATTTTTCGATCAATCGAAGCAAAATCGGTGCGGAGGGATTAGTTTTGCCTCTAGTGCGCTTGATTCAATCATAAAAATATATTTTAATGCAAATACTAGACATGATGGATCTACTGAAACGGCCGTTTTCTTCTCTGTATTTTGATGTTCATTGGGAATATGTGTGAAAATATTTGAAACTTTTTTAATATGCATTGAAATGGGTTTATTTAATCAAATAACTTTAACTTGTTTAAAGATAATTGGTAGTATAGATATGCGAATGAACTACAGTGGAACGCTGATTATCCATGCTCAATGGGGCTTTACATTAGATTACGGAAAAGCGAATTATACGGAATATAGTTACGTGTCCTTTGATTGATAAATCCTAGTGTATATTGTATAAACGACCGAGTTTTTTTTCAAGTTCATTGTTTTAATTTACTTTGTGGTTCTTTTGTTACAAAAGAAAATTGAAACTTTTATTCGAACTTGAGCATATTATACACTTCACAATTGAAAGATTCATTTTTTAATTACAGGCGTCCCCCGAGTTACGACCCTCTCGAGATACGACGATTCGCAGATACAACGATTTTGATCTTGACAGTTTACAGTTGTTATTTTGTTCAAATTGTCATTTTTTTTTTTATTTTCACCGGCAACTGTTAAAAATCATGGTCTTCACTGATTATAAATATATTGTTGGAATAAACTTATATATTCTCGATAAATATTTTAAGGAAATATTGAATAGATATAGAAAGGATTAATTATTATACTATTCAAAACGATTTCTAGGTTATTTTTTCCTCTAGAATGTTTGAATAAAGCTTTCGACTCTCTACGTATTGTTATAAACGATGTATTCTCGACTTACGACGATTTCGACTAACGCCTTGCTTCGGGCTCTTTTTTCAGTCCCAAATACAGTCGTAACTCGGGGGACACCTGTATAGTTTGGCATTTTTTATGTCAAATAACTTTTGGAACTGTCATTTCTGAGCTGCACGGACAATTAAACATCCGGATAATCGGCGTAACATATTGCTTATTAACTAAGAACGGCACGATACGATGACAAACAAACAGCATTCCATGAGCATATTTTGCCTTAATTTTAACATATTTAATACCTCAATGGTTTATAAACCGTCTCGAAAATATTTTTTTAACCAAGGTACTAATGCACCTGAAACCCAATTATACTCAACTCAAAGAAAAACTTTCTTCAGTAAACAATAACTCCTATTTAGAAGGACTTAAAAAACCCCCCAGTTTTCTAAAATAACAACAAAAAAACCCTACTCTGTGCGGGTTGAGCAACGAATCGAACCCAATAAAGCATCAATGATTGATACAATCAAAATTGAAAATATCCAATTTGAGACAAAACAGACAAAGCATACAAAGGAGTGTAAGGAGGAAGAAAACAAAAAAAAGAAACGCCCGAAACGTGCGAAGTAAAGGACCCCAAATCACATCAAACATTTACCCTGCGCGACCTTCGTGAGTGTCTCGTCCAAATCGGTCCGGCATGCGAACCATCAGAATGTAAATTGAATTTAGATAATAAATCTCATCCCAAATGTTTTCCGGTGCCGGATTTTCCGGTGTAGATTCTGGTGCCGTTCCGTTCCGTAAAAGGGCGTCTAGAAAATGGTCTCTCAAAATGGGGGAAAGCGGAGGATCGTGCCGTATCGGTGCTTTCTTTGACTTTGAGGTCCATGCCTTCTATAAGAATCCTTCCCACAGTTACCTTCGCTAGCGGTGAGGAAATAATAATTCTTGCTGCGAGAATCTTGGCCTCCCATTCTATCCCAAGTGTGTACCACGTCGTCGATCAATCGATATTGTTGATTCAATTTTAGTTGGAATGTTGATGGCCGGTTTTACCGCGAGGTTCAAACCCATCAACGGATGAAAAGACAGAGAACACGGTATAGGCTGGAGCGGCGAAACTACGATGCCAACGGTTTGACGTTTACAAGTACACCGACGTGCATGTTCCGGAGTTTCCTCTTTTGGGTTTCCACGTTATCGTTCGCGGGATGGATTTATTTACTTATTTTATTTTATGCACCCACCGATAAAAGGAACGGCTCATTTTTTTCTCTTCACACTAACCTGCAATGTTTTCACGATAGTACGTTTAGCGAACACTTGCCAACGAGTTCTTTTCCCTCTGGGAGATGGTTTATTTTTTTGGCTGAGCACCAAATGAAACGGAATTGAATGCACTTGTCGTAACAAAATAACAACAACAAACCTTTAATGGAAGAGAAAAATGGACAATCAGCTCTGATTCAGTTTATATTTTATTTACCGTCTATCAATTTGTATGCAATTTTTGATGAGGAGCTATTCTTTAACGATTGGCCTTTAACACCCAACTGATCAGAGCTTCGTCCCCGATGCTGGTCGGTCGGAACAGTCAATCGATGGATGTGTGTACAGGATGTGCAACATGGTTGAATGCTCCGGAGGGCACCCACAAGCACCAGTGCGAGCACTAGCAGTGGGAGCTTGTGTGAAAAATGTAATTTGCTGTGCAATTTTGCGAACGGTGCGACAGGTTTTCATTCACTTTTTGTACTGTACTGTGATGAGTTTGCTGGTGGGATGCAGTAACGAGCATCATTCAGGTGCAATTTGTATGTGTGTACCTCCCTGATGCAGTATAAAATGTTTTGCCAATAGCTTTTATCTGCGTGATTGAGCAAACTATATTTCTAAGCACAATGTGGAATTGAATCCTTGAATCAATCTTGATTTGAAGATAAAAATAAAAATAAATGGATTTTTTAACGTATTTTTTTAATTTTTTATTATTTATGATTTATTTATATATATTTAATTAGTATGGCACTTAGCAGTATAGTCAGCCTGCATTAAAAGGTTGAGGAGTACAATTTTTATAAGGGATTTCATCCTAGTACTTTCCCTTATTTCGGGCATACTCGATTAAATGATTTTTTTTAAATATTTTAGCTTTTTTTGATAATCATATAAAGGCAAACTGAAACGTCAAACATTTATTAAACATACTTCGTTGGTTGAATTTGTTGTTTTAACGGTGGAAATACTGATACAAATTTGTTATAGACATAAGCTGTTATAGCTATTACAATAGCTTAGTAACTTACGTAAACAACTTAACAAATAATCTAGCNGCAGTGGGAGCTTGTGTGAAAAATGTAATTTGCTGTGCAATTTTGCGAACGGTGCGACAGGTTTTCATTCACTTTTTGTACTGTACTGTGATGAGTTTGCTGGTGGGATGCAGTAACGAGCATCATTCAGGTGCAATTTGTATGTGTGTACCTCCCTGATGCAGTATAAAATGTTTTGCCAATAGCTTTTATCTGCGTGATTGAGCAAACTATATTTCTAAGCACAATGTGGAATTGAATCCTTGAATCAATCTTGATTTGAAGATAAAAATAAAAAAAAAATATTTTTTTAATGTATTTTTTTTAAATATTATTATTATTTATGATTTATTTATTTATATTTAATTAGTATGGCACTTAGCAGTATAGTCAGCCTGCATTAAAAGGTTGAGGAGTACAATTTTTACAAGGGTTTTCCTCCTAGTACTTTCCCTTATCTCGGGCATACTCGATTAAATGATTTTTTAAAATATTGTAGCTTTTTTTTGATAATCATATAAAGGCAAACTGAAACGTCAATTCATTTCAGGCTTATGATATTTTAAAACATTTATGAAACATACTTCGTTGGTTGAATTTGTTGTTTTAACGGTTTTAACGGTGGAAATACTGATACAAATTTGTTATAGACATAAGCTGTTATAGCTATAACAATAGCTTAGTAACTTACGTACGTAACAATAGCTTAGTATTTACGTAAACAACTTAACAAATAATCTAGCGAGCTAATTCGTTTTAGCAAACAGATAAATATATTGAATTTGTTTTTTGTTTTTCAAATCATCATTAGTTTAGAACGCACATCACTTATAGATTCTTCTTTGGTATTTTGTACTTTGTTCGAAATTCCCTGGACATAAAACATCGAAACCATAGCAAAACGGGTTTTTATACCTAGTTCTGTTGTTCGTCTGTTTCATGCTATTTAAAAACACCCCCTAAACACAACCATCATACAAAATAACAGTAAAGGTAAAAAGAACATAACTTTTTGATTTTTTTCTAGGCTAGGCGACAAGCGAAACGGGCACGTGAAAAGCCCACACGTGGTGACGTTCGATTATACGCATAATTTTCACGCTGCCTCGACCACAGTAGGACCTCTACCATCTGTCTAATTTTATGACAAAAAAATACACACACCCAGTGTGCTCTACAGACAAACCTTATCAAAGATGCAATCTCAACTAGCGCGAGCACCATTTGTCGATCGGGGCTCGTGCCTTTCGGGCTACAGCCGTGTGCAGTTGCAGAACCGAGAGCGCGGAAAACTACATTGTCGCAAAAATTAATAATTACGGGTTAACATTTGATCGCAGGTTTATCGATGGTGAAACCATGAAGCGGAACGGTGAAGAAGGGCAATGCACAAGGCGTCCCATGGCGGGTCAAAACGCGGGGGTCATGGTGACTAATTTTCCCTTTTGCCTTTTTTTTTCGTTGTAGTTGCCAACCCCACCATGTAACACCCGCTGCTCGTTCGCTCGGGGCAATTGTTGAAGAGATTTTGATCAAATTATTTCGTTTTCTTAGCGGGGTGGCGCGAGTTCAAGCGCTAACAGTTTCATTAACTATTGACAAATTCGTTGCCGTTCGTGATGCTGCTTCCAGGCAATCGATGATGATGACGATGCTGGTGTTGGTGAGTGTCCCGTCCGCGTGTGGTAGAGAGGGAAGTAGAGGTAAGGCAAAAGATGTTTATCGTGTCATTGCCATCTGTTAGAATGATGTTGACTTAAAGCCTAATCGACAGAATCAAAACTTACTGATTTGATTGAAATTAGCCGACATGTTAAATGCCCCTTAATAGTGTAATGTCGTTAGTAAGATAATGTTTTACTCGAAGTATGCGCAAATAATTGGAGAGATGAATAATAGGGGTGATGTCATAATATTGTGACTAAATTGGATTTTTAGAAAAATTGTCTGGAATAAAAAAGAATACTTTTTTATAAAATTATGTGAGTAAAAAGTTTTTAAATTCAAGTAAAGATATCGAGCATAAAACAAACATAGTAATAATAATTTAAATAAATTTTAAAATACATAAAATATATCTTAAAATAATAAAATAAAAAATCATAAAATAATAAAACAACATAAAATAAAATAATGCATAATATGATAAAAAAAAAAAACAAAATAAAAATGTAGAAGGCTGAGAAACATGCTGCATAAAACAATAACTTACAAAACACATGATAGATTAAACCCAAGTTTTAAAATAAAGTAAAACAGAAAATTTTCTCTCGAAGAAAATAAACAAGAACGTAGAAAAATCTTGTGGACATATAACTAGAAACGAAACAAATTCTTTTTAAATACCATAAGCAAAGAAAAACAACTGTTTTTGATCATAAATACCAAATGTATTACACATTATGACAACAAATCGTTAAAAGCAAAAGATATAAACAAATAAATGTATAAAAAATAAGTAAAATACAATAAAACAAACTACAGCCAAAAGCATAAATGCATTTTGGATAAATTAAACTATTGGTAAAAAAGGTAAAAAATAGAATATGGAATACCACGTATCTTGCTACGATAAAATAAAGTCAAGGAAAGCCAATAATGGCAGGCTAAAACCTGTGGAGGTTATATGGACACAAAAGAAAGAAGAAGAGAAAAATAGAATTATATTAACAAATAAAAATTATATTACAATACAGAAATTAGAAAGTATACAATCCATGAAAGAGAACACTATTCAAAATAGAACGGTACAAAAAGAAGAAAACAATGGACAAAAAATGTGTAAAGAAAAACAGTTACAATAAAATAATAACAAGAAACTATAAGAACTACAAAAATAAAACAAGAACAGATAAATGAAACCGGCGGGCTTTTCTGCCCTTTTCTTTAATGGGAACAGTAGCTACTAAGTCTAGTCAGTGGGTAGTAAAAATCTTTTTGAAAAGACATATCGGAGACATTCACATTACACAAGATAGGCACTCGAAGTATAAAAAGTAAGTATATTGTTTGATAATAAGGATACAAAAATAGACAGTTAGATAGAAATTTGATTTTAATCATTGAACCAAAAACATTTCCGACTTTTGAGAAAATCACTAAAAAAGCAAACTATATACCAAATTCACCAATGGTTAAAGAATCAAAGCCAACTGAAGCAGCAATTTGAAATTGTAACCATTTTCCTTCGAAGTCACCTCCTGCAAGGGCATTACGAACCAGCTCGGTAGATGGATCATGGCTAATTATCATGTCTTTCAGCTACTTTAACATTTCCACCATCCACCGTGATCGTCAATTTACTTCTTCTCGTGCTTCTATTTCCTATTCTACCCCATCCACGTGCCCCAGGACCAGCTAATCCAATGAAATTCAGGTGTGCAAGCAACTCCATTTGCTTTCTATTCCGCTACACGCAAAGCGTTTTGGGCGGTGGGGCCACCAGTCCGAAACCGAAGCGGATCAATTAGAGTAATTGTTTATGGTCACTATCCGGAGTCGAGGGCATCTCCGAAGAGCATGGGGAGGCATCTTTCCGTCGGAACCGGAGATGTCTTCTGACCGTGTTTTATAACGCCGAACGCACCACCATGGCCGAATGAATGGGGCCGTCCAGCGGACGCTAACGGGGCGAGCGCGAGCGCGCACGCGGACTTTCAATCTTCATTAGATAAATTACGCGCGTAGGCCGCTGATTTTCCATCGTCAAATTAAATTAATGACCGGACACATTCATTATGGGCGGAGCAGAGCGTGCGTTGATCGATCGTCGCTGAAGCTGAAGATCGTTACCATCGTTCGAACGGCTTAGATACCATGGGTCGAATTGGTTGATGGTAAAGATGAAACCCTAGACCAACCGTAGCCTTCCATTGGCTTGGGTATTGATTTTTGAAAATCATTTTCCAATATCCTTCATACGCTTGAAGGTGAATTAGAACGAGGAAGTCACGTTGCTGTTGCTCACATTAGATATTAAAGTGGAGCTGTTTAAAGTAAATATTATTTCTTTTCTAACTAATCCTTCCGATATGAAATACTCAGTAGGAGGAGTTTGAAGTTGAAAATACAAATTATGTATGCTTGATAATTATTGCATATGTCTATACTCAATACCCTACACTGCCCATGTGTTATAAAACATATTGTGTTAAAAAAAGCTAAACATTTTTTTAACCAAAAGAAAGTTTTATACTTCAAACTTCTTACCAACAGGAAACCACCGCGTATGAATCCATCGCTTGAAACGAACTTTATTTCCTAGCGTAAAGAGAATTTACAACATTTTGTCGAATCATCATCGTTTGGAAGTTCCTTTTTTTGCTAGCACCACCAATTTAAAGCATCCCCTGTTCGATCTGTACGTCAATTTAATCTCCCAAGATGAGTTTCGGTTCGATTTCCAATCGTACGAACTCTGTTCGTCCAATCGCGAATCGCATTGAACCTTACCGCAAAATTTCATTACTCCCACCGCACCGATATGCTTTAGCAGTGTGTTAGTGGAAGTGAAAATGCGCCGATTAGCTTCGATCATATTGCCCCAAGATGGTGGAACACTTCAATGGCACTTGGTTGGTTATGTGCATTTGGCGCCGCCACACGTTCAATTTAACGGGTGATTTGAGCGTCAGTTGATCGTTAAATCAACTGAAGGACGACAAAACGGTAGAAGGTTTTAGATGGCACTCGTACAAAACACATTTGTGATTGTAACCATCGTTGATGATTTTAAGTCAATGATTCACCTCACGCTACAATGACGGAACCGGTAAAAACGAAGATATGAGCAAGAGTTGTAGTTGAGTTTTTAAAGCATAAAAAATCAAAGTTGTTGTTCCAATTATTTATTTATTGCGATAATTTAGATGTAAATTTGAATGAAGGTTGATTTTATGAACTTAACATGTTTAACGTCGTGTCAAACAGAATTACTGGGATGCCAACGGTCATACGTAGCACGACTTGAACTCAAAATCGGCTAGTACAACAAGGCGGTCGTTGCACGTGTTAATGAGCTTATCCTAGAGAGACATCGAGTAAAAAGTAGCTCAGGATAGACACGTCGAAAAGCAGCTCATGATCCGTTTACAATGGCAGCTATATGAAGATGGTAATATTACGAATATCGCAACTCCTTCATGAGAGTTTTCCATCAGATATTTCCAATACTATCACTAAAATCTTCTCAGATGTGGAAAAGATTGGAGTGTTACTGCAGTAATCCGAGGATCAAATCTGCTTCCTGGAAGAATATACTAAACAGAGTTGTAGATGAACGTTTAGGTGTATTTGATGCATGTTCCCGTTCTTAATGATGGCATCCTCAATGCCATGAGGACGTCATGATACAAGATTTGAGCAGAAGATACACAACTCACATCGTCCAAAATCATCACAACTCACATTGTCCGTGAACCAACATCGATTAGGATATTAGGTGCTAACCCGTAAATCTGGACGACCTTCTGAGTCTTACATAAAGTATTTTTACCACGTCCACGTGGACAGAGGAGGAGTGGTAGGATCAAACTAAGATGTAACTAAGAAATATGCTCTGGAAGATGTTATGTTATGTTAGCGCAGGTTTCGAGATCCGTTCTTTGCAATTTCTCGGCCTCGGGGATGACATCGACATCATCGGACGCACATCTGAGGTGGTGTGCACTACGCGTACACCCGAATGACACGCGAGACCGATAGGATTGGATTGATGATCAATGAGACGAAGACTCATTCCGGAAGTACCTGCTTGCGGGACGCTCTGAACGTGATAATTAACAGTTGACGGCGACGATCTCCAGGTGGTAGAGGTGGAACTTCGGACAACAACATGAACAGCGAAATCCGAAGGCTCATTGTTCAGGGAAATGCCTACTGCGGGCTCGACTAACTCCTTCCATCCGGAAGACTTGATGTATCGCACACTGATACGTCTGGTAGTCCTCTACGGGTAAGAGTCCTGGGACTATGCTAAAGAAGGACGCCAATTCGTTTTCGAACGGCCGGTGTTAAGAACTATCTTCGGCGGTATGTGCGAGCAGCGTGCGTGGAGAAGCTGCAGATATCCTTACGGTTGTCAAAGCCGAAAGGATACGATAACTGGGGTACGTGATGAGCACGCCTGACTCTTGCCCCACCAGGAAGGTAGTCGTCAGCGACCCGATCGGCATGAGACGTAGAGAAGCACTGCGAGCTCGTTGGCTTGACCAGGTGGAGTCGAACCTGTCTGAGATCGAATGCAGCCGTGGATGAAGGACTGCAGCTCTAGACCGAGTTCCTGACCATGTGTTCGTTACGTACACACTGTACGCAGGCCATGAAGAAAAAGAGCTGCAATAATACATTCAAACATGTTGTATTAAAAGCTGATCTATTTCCAATTTCGATAATATTCTTCCAGATTATGAAATGAACTACAAAACTAAAACTACCATGAATATTATTCTGTCGCTTACATCCTTCTTTGTTTCTTTTAAGTCATTAAAATTTGAAAAGCACTGCTATACATTGATATTTGTTACCCTAACTAACAGAAAACCAACATTTTTCCGATGTCTGCACAACTACTAAGTGGCAATCTTTTACACGGCTTTTCCATTCTGCCATTTGGTCAGTGTGATGTGCGATTCTTCCCGCCGTGCTGCTTGCGCTCGTAATTCAGGCTTTAACGCTTTTCGTACCAATCGTGCCGCAATATTAGAATAGTTGATGTAGTTCAATCCTGCCGCTCTCCAGGCAACCATCTTGATACGTTACGTTCCGTGCTTCTTGCTTCGTTTTTCGTTTGAGTTGCACAATTGTTTTACTTTCAACCACAGCTTCCCTTTTCCGGATTCAGGCAACAATCGGGCTTGCTAAAATCAAACACTTCAATCGATTTCCGGTTTAATTTATAACATACACCTCAAATTAACACTTACCACACTCAACCAAACCAAACGAACAGACAGCACGACTTCTGACAGAGTAGCACCTTGTTTTTGGCTGTTTTTTCTCCTCTATTGAATTTGCGACAAACCAAGGCTACCATAATAATACACCGCCTGCTGCGCTAATGATCCGTTTTCACACATCTTTTTCTCGGCACATTTTCACACACGCATTATTGGTGTGTTTACTCACAAACCATTCCCTGAGCGGGTGCATCGCAGCAATCGATGTCTCCGCCGTCTCTCACCAGAAGCATAGCGGTAAACAAGGAACAAGGCGAAAAACAGCCCTTTCCGGTGCTGGATGGTTTTTGGCTGGTGTTTGTGCCTTAAAGGGCAGCTTATACCGCCAAACAATAACAGCGCGCAATGAAACCGAATCACTCACACCACACGCACACACACACTACATTTGTTTGTCCCTACTTCATTCTGTCATCAGTAATGCTACTCGATCGATGCCTAATTTTAACACCGTGGCTAATTCTGACACGCACGCTTACAATTGGACCGTAACCGCACACCGTCCCAAGGCCAAACCAGGCAAAACCATCGTCATTTGAAGCAAAGGGATACGATATCCGATAGCTTCGAAACTGACAGCGATATTTTTGTTACATTTTTGCAAAACTGATCGCTTCCTCCTCTTACCAACCAGCTTTGCGGTGTAAGTTCTGTTTTCTTACACGGACAAAAGTAAACAATACGACCGAGAGATTAAGTATCTTCTTACCGTCTGCCGTGTGCTAACAGTTGTGTTTTGATACAGTGCCGAAAATTGCACATTTGCAGCTTGGTATCGTTCGAAGGATTATCTACACAATCTACAGACAGCATCTTGGCTGCTTGACTATTAATGTCCGAGTGCTATGAAGTTCTTCAAACATTAAACTAACATACATGCGAAACAGGATCATGGTAAGATGGATCTAATTGGAACGTGATGGCAAAAGCAGATTCTTCTTATTTATGCTCTAAGGTAGGGAATGATCATCTGTCGTGATACGATTCAGATGGCACGCGCTGGATGATTTTGGAGATTATTAAATCTTTAAAAGGGAAAATGGTATTTGTAATAAAGACCAAGACAACGAGCGAAGTAGCGAAGAGCATCCGTAAGGATGCCCAGGATGTATGTTTAAAAAAATATTGTTCTATTGTGTACTTTTAATGTTCTAAGTTATAAAACTAATACACTTTTTTTAATAAGCAAATAAAATAAAACAAGTCTTAATAGACTCACTGAAATGCAAAATTTTAGCGCTTCAAAACACAAATAAATGAATATTTTCAATATCTTAAGCAGGATATGCTCCTGCTGATGTGAAGCTCTAAATGTTTGCATCTTACCGTACTGCTTCTGTTCATGTCCTTAAGCTGTTACCTATACAGTTGATACCATCAGACACATAGGTAACTCCTGAGAAGCATCGAAAAAAAGCGGAACTTCACTCAAATCGGATTCAAATCTCCCAATTCTGGGGTGCTGTTTATTTTCTAAACAACTGTTAAGCTAATGCTTCACACATTCTTGTGGCATGGCATAAGATGTCACGGTACGGTGGTTGTGTGCACTGTGATTTCAAAAGATGCCTAAAGAACGCCATCTTCGACATGATCTACCCGATCGCGCTACGAAACAGGAAACGCTGAAGAGGTGTGAAATGACGCCACATTGTTTGCGGCTTCCGAGGCGGCACAGCATGCCGAAAAGTTTGAATGTAAAGTAAAGAAGTGTCTAATACCATTTCAATAGCCACATCTTCAATGCTAAGCTTAGCCAACCGAATGCTACTGTGTTGTGGTCACATGTAATCATCTGCTTCTCGTTGTTTTTATTTGTTTAAGTTTTCCCAATTATGGTTAGTTGAGGTTTTAAATTAAAACAAATAATTTACTAACCAACGATTATACCATCTTTTGCGTTATACAGGCGTCAGCAGATAGATTATGAACTAAGTATACAGAAGCAAAGATTCACATATACAGAGATATAGAGAGAGATAAAGAGAGATAGAGAGAGAGAGATAGAAAGAGAGAGAGGGGGAGAGAGAACGCGACCTTCACACATTAGAAGTATCCGATGATGATTTAGCGAAGCGAAGGCTTAAAATTAAAGACATCCCAATTTCTACGACAATTACATAAGGAATTACATTAGAAATCTTTAACAGCATGTAGCGGGTGCCTTCAAAAATAGTAAGTTAATATTTAAGTAACTTTTATTTAAGATATTTGAAACATTTTCTGTAAACTAGTCTTTATATTTGAATTTCATACAAAACTGTTAAGTAAAAAAATATTTAAAAAGTTTAAATTTTCTTTAACAAATTGCTTTAATCATCGATTTAAAATTAAGTTTACGTGACTTCACTATTATTCTTAAATAACTGTCTGATTGTATTGCTTTCATGGAATTAGCGAATGTTTTATAACTGAAATAAATGAGTCAAGAAAAATATAATTAACGTATGCTTATTAACATAAAAATGCCATTAAAAATTAAAAAAACACGGTTTTACAACACCAAAGCTATTTAACGATTCAACTGAATTCCCTTTACTCTATACTAGCGACACTAGCGGCAAGCATGGTAAACATAATTTTGCTATAACGACGAACTTTAGGCTGCATACTGGAAAGCGCTCATTGATGCTTTGAGATAAACTTTTCTAAGGGCTTTTTGCTGTAGGACTTTTGCCATAATAAAGGGCTTTTTTCGTTGCGGTACCACGGATCAGGTCGAGGAGTGATTTAGTTAGGGTCACATCGGCTGCCGGGTCCGCTTCTCGGGCCCAGCGTCACGATGAATCCCACATAACCCATCTCGGAGGGATTGGTTTGTAGCCGCAAGCCGCCCTTCGAGGTGGGTACCTTTTGAAAGTTCCCTCCCCGTTAACAAAAAAAGGGCTTTTTTCGTTGCGGTACCAAAGTGGTGATATTTTTTGTATTATGTACTACAGGAAGAAATTTTTTATTGTGTTCTATTTTATTAAAAACATCATTTTTACTAAAACCCGTCGAATAGAGCATTCTTAGCATTTTTCAATAAAATTTTCTATCTTTTTTCCAAAGTGTACCATTTTGTTGAAATTTTACATATGTAATAATTCAGAGCTGCATCTTACAAACGAGTATCGCTATGGAACGGAGGACGACTTTGTTTGTGAGGAGAGTGGACCTTTTGATGATAAAAACTATTCGTCAGCAAAATCCTGATATTTGTTAAGTAAGCCAAAGAGGAATTTGATGGCACTAATCAACAAAGAAATATCTATTCAGCTTCCTTTATAAAATTATAAAACTTTTTCCAAAAATTATAAGAATCATTTTTGCCACTTTTGCCGGCAATGATCTGTTTGGCCGAATCATTCGTATGGTATGGATTCGTATGGTTGAAAGGCAATGTTTCATGCAAACAAATACATTTCGTTGCTGTTCCAAGTTTTCAAGTAAGATTATTTTACTTTAATTAAAAACAAAAAGAAACTTCTGAATTAAAAATAACTTTAAATTACACAATACACATTTTAAACTCAAAGAAGGTTACAAACTATGAAGATTTAAATTTCGAACATTTCATCACAATTTCTTTCTCCCATAACTTTGTAAAAAAATCAAACATAAAATAATTCATTCATCCTTTACATCGTCCCTGGTACTTGCCATCTATCCACTTTTTAATAGTTTTACTAAGAATTCTATTGTACATACGGACTTGTACGAAGCTTGACTAAACTTGAAAAGTAGATTTTTTTTTATCTACGAAATAAGAACAAGCCATCAATTGTGGCTGGATACATTTGAATAAATTCACAAATGTCACATTATTACCTTCTTTTGGCAGTATTGTCCCGTTTCCCCTTCCCAACTTACGGGAAACGATTAATTGTTAACCAGCTGCAATAATAACAACCATCCCTTTGGTGATAATAAAACCACATATTAGCCTTAATTACCGCCAAGCCTTGTACTGTATTTGCAGGTGAACAGTTTTACTTTCATTCCCGAATGCCGAACCGTTT
>CM028106.1:44154286-44165645 GCA_016170015.1 Anopheles longipalpis
GAGTACCTTTCCGAGGGGGGAAGTTTTGAGTGACTAACTGTGGATGAGAACGGGGAAAGCTTGTTTTTGAAATTCAACAGCGACTGATTGAAATGTTATTGGCTTTCTGCTGACTGCTGCTACTGGGAAGACTCGAACGTTGGAGTATTCCCAATCCTGCAGTGTCGTCTTCGTGCGGACAAAGCTTCATCGGGAAATCAAATATACCCAACAGTTGGGGAATGGAAAGTCAGCATTTTTTATCCACAATTGAGCCCTTTCCCAAAGGCTAAGCAATGGCCTGGGGTTTAGAGGGATGAAATGGGTCCTGCAGGTGCAACGGTTGTGGAATGTTTGATTGAATTCTGATACTAGATTATCGGTGGACTATAGAGTGCGCCGATAACGAAGTGCAGCTCGAGCTATTTCATATTCGTGCATAGCATTTTAGAAATATTCATAACTACCAGATGCAGTTCAATCAATCTGTACGAGAGATCCTCCACCTGGACAATTCTTCACAGTGAATCAAATAAAGAATAAAAACGCATTTTCTAATGCTCTCGGGAAATCAATTCTCGGTACAACTGCTGCATTCCAAAGTGGCATATAAATTTGAGCTCGCTAGAAATTAATTGTCGCTTTCCGGGTCAAAACATCTCGTGCTACAGTGCTACAGGGAAAAATATATCAAATGCAATATATTGCTACCGATTGTATGGTTGCGAACCGATTCTACAAATCCAGATCAAACAAATAGATCAGTCGATTCATGCTATCAGTCGACAACTCGGTAGAATTCATTTCAAACACATACCGGGAGCAAAACAATTCCCAAAAAGGGATATTGTTTGCATCTGGAACGAACGTTATTGCTTCCGATGAAAAATTATTCGATATTCAATTTTGTGCGTAATGTGGTGCAATTGTTGAATAGATATTGTATCAAATGCATCAATGATATTTGATTTCAGAGAAAACATAAGGGCACTTGCGCAAACTTAATTTAAATTTATTTGATGTCTTTCTTTTGGATTTGGGTGAACGTTTTCTAGTTTTGTCTTGTTTGATAAGCAACTACAAAAATATGATTGAATCGTAAAAAAACCCCCATCGTTATTACTACCCGCGACGCACTCTAATCAATGATATTAGAATGAACGAGAGATTGACATCTGCTGACAGGTTGCTTACAAAACAAAACCATTTGCGCTAATGCACTGCCGTCATCTTACCGCGCAAAAAAAATAAAGAAGTCAAAGTGAGAAAAACAAAAATCCAAATCATCTAAACATACCACACAGTCCTTTCAGTTGTTATTGTTGTTGTTGTTATGCAAATTATCCCGCAACACCCGACCGAATCCCCAATCTGGATGTGCGAGACTATTACTAAACACTGCACACTGCCGATTGGTTTACGGGTTTTCTCAGGTCGAAAAATGACGGATGAGCCTTCATCTTTTGCGCCTGATGGTTTTCACCACATTTAGCTGAACACCGTTTTTCACCTCGCTGCCCTGACAATCTGAACTCTCTTGTCGTCGGTTGCGTGACATTTATTACAAAACCATTCATCATTTCATCGTCGCATGTCGCATCACCACCAACACCACCAACAACGGTAGACTTTGAAATGGTAACCGAAAACATTGATCAATCGGGATTGATCGAAAGCCCCCCCGCCCGGAACGAAGGGCGAAGGAAAGGCATTTTGTTAATTAAATTCTAATCATTCATTTGCTCAACCGACACTGAAGCCTCTCTCGTTCGGTTCACTGGCAGCTCGGTCAGTCAATCGGGAACGCCATTGTGATCTAACACGTGTCGCCTTACTGCACTGGTAGCAGGTAGGACATTGCATTCACCTTTGGCGGCACCTTTTACGATGCGCTTGCCCGGACACGGATGCACATGGTATCATCTGCACCTTCTACTGGTCGTTCCGTTTCACATCATTCTGGTAAGTCGATCGATGATGCTAATTAACCGATCTTGCCTGGGATGATTTCCTTCCGAGTTGATCCGATGCATGAACATTTTAATCAACTGCTCGAAATGCTCTTTGTTTGCTACTGTTTAAATAAATAATTTTCAAAAAAATATCACTATGCAATTAAAAATTCTCCTAAACATTTTATCGTGAAGCAGTTCTCAGTAAATCCTCAAGGAAAATTGACATTCGTTGGATGATAAGCGTGCAAGAAATTACACTTTATAAAATTTGTTGGTAATCCTTAGTTAATAATTAAAACTATGGTTATTTTATTTAATTTTTGTTAATATAACAGTATTCTGCACATTGCATAATTTCTCTGCATTTTAATACGCATAACAAAAAAAAACATAAAAGGGCACTCTCACGGTATTAATCCTCAACGTGCAGTTTAGTACAGCCAAGTTTGTGGATCATATCATCTCTTATCAAATGGCATCTTACACCAAAGAAAAGAAGAAGAAAATGTTTTTCTCTGTACTGGTGTTATGTTATCTTGACAAGGCAGATAAATTTTGGAAACTCGATTCAATTTCTTTCAAAATCCTTTACAAGCATTTTGTTCCCCATCTTTGATGAGTTGATTCCTTCGATTATTTTCATCATCATTCTTACTTTTTTGTATTAATTTATTGCAAAAAAGGAATGTACATTAAGTGTTCATTACTCGCTTACGTATCATAAATTGTCTGTTTGACTGACTTAACAAGTGAATCGTACATTATGTTTACTTAATCTTAGCTCAAATTAATTCAATGTCATTTTTTTCATCTCATTTGGTTTATTAAATCGAGTATACATATGTCTTAAAAATATCTTATTTAATAGTGTCATATTATCTAACAGAATTACGTGATGAGTACTTGCGAGATGATTTGAACACTGATTAGTTGAACGCAGACTGATACATAGCAAATACGTACATGTTAAAAAGTATATATTACATTTAAGTAAACTGACAGACCAAAAATAGTGCTAAAACGAGCAACCTGGATTCTTTCTCGTTTCCTTAGACTGGTAGGTACATACATCTATTGCGTTGCAGATCAAAAACGACACGAACAGGCACTGAGCTCTCGAAAGTCTCACTACCAATGCAGTGGCAGGAGTTCCACAAGAAGGCATGGCGTAGGATAATCTGGATCTAGATCGCTGTAGAGAAGGAGTCTGTTATCAATTCGCAAAGATGTTCTTTGAATTGCTTCTATGCGCTGACTCCAAATAGCGTGCTCGCAATACTTGGGTATTCTAAACCTAATTGGACTAGAGAATAGAAAACTGATATATGCTTTTTTTTGCTTTAGATTTTATGCTTTTTTCCAATAATTAAAATGTATGTAAACACAATGTAGAAGATAGGAGGCGGTAGTGATAAGAGTCTACGAAGAAAAAAAATCCAAAAAGAACTTGAACTAAAGGCACATACTAGAAGATTCTTACGTTCTATTGGCAGAAATAAGCGAGATCATGTAAGGATCTTGTGAGAGTAAAGTGGTTGCCAAGGAATTGATTTCCTGACCCAATTCTTCCACATTTGGTCTATAGAATTTACATGAATGTTGATGATTCTTTAAACCGAATAAATGCTGCTGAATCAATGTTATGAAGATTCATTACTCTTCAGAGAATCATAAATCTGTATTGGATTAGCTCATGGTTGGAATGAATATTTAATGAAGATTTTTATGAATTACTCTCTCTAAAAGTTTTATTAAACATAACTCTAATCTCTGTGCACCTTATTCGAAAGAGACCTTTTTCTTATTCTATGGCATTACAATCATAAGAAGTGGCTTCGGGCCCGCCATTACTGGCTTTCTTTGACTTTATTTATCCGAAGCAGGATAATCAGTCCTACGTCCAGGGGCTCCGGATGCGATTTGATAATGTAGGTCCCAGCGTGTAGAGACCGACGTCGCTATCATCTCCACCTCCGGTCCGCCGACAGAGACCAGATCACCCAACAATACTGCAGCACTACGTGTAGGTGAGCTTAAATAGTCTAAAAAAACATATGAATTCTTTACGGCAAGTTTCAAGACCTTTGATAACTTACTCCCAGTAGACCAGAAAGTCAATAATGTATGCAAAGGTAAGCCTGTCGTCTTGCCTCTAAGCTTAAGTCCTATAAACGAAAAAGAGGTAGGTTGGATGACAGGATATGATATATTTTGAAGTTCTCCGCAAAACACAAATAACCTGTACCTGGGCAAGCAGATGTAACATATCTGATAAATGTAATAATTATTACAAAATTTTCGTAGCACTTGATTCTCTATGCAGTAAACCATTTTTTAACGAATTAAAATTAGCTTTTTACCTCAGACACCAAACTTTTGAATCGAAAAAACCTGTAACCAAATATGATAAAATCAGTAATTCCATACGTTGCTCAAAAATGTCAAACTCTTAGCGAGTGGAAAAATCCATTCGATTTTTCGCAGCTTTGCTTGATTGCACGTGGTGTTCACGAAGCAGATGGCATCGGGAAGCCTTCCGAACATTGACACTTTTTTGTTCGAACCAAAAAAAAGCAAACAACATTCTACTCCCAAAACAAATTAGTTTGCTTTGGTCGGTTCCAGTAGAGTGCGAATTTTGAGTTACTACTGAACGGTGAAGCTTTAGCTATTTTTGGGCTAAGATCTAAGCGTTCAAAAATGCGGTATTTTTGAGACGGTCTGGCACATGCGTCAAAGATGAACGATAAAATACAAACCAACTAGTTTTATCAAGCACACCTTGGGACAATCTTGGCTGATACGAAACTTTCCATTGTGCGCCTGAAAACAGACGATGATCGGTGGGATACATTTCCCGAAAAAAACCGACCCATCTCGGGCTATAGGTGCTAATGAACGATAATTGTATTTTTGCGCGATCGAACCAAACATGGCGCTTGGAACACAGCTTCCATCTTGAGTAGCCATGTCTCTCCACAAAAAACGGCCCATGTTTAAACACACCCCTACTCATGCCCCACCCCTGTGCGCCGGGAAACACTTGTCTCGACCAAATGCTGCCGATCGTGAGTCGATCATCCAACCATGGCATGGTAAAAAGCGTCGCAAAGCGTTGGGTACATGGTAGGGAGGGTTACCTTTGACCAAATAGTGCCGGTGCCCGGTGGTGTACCGTACAAAGCCATTCGAACGTGTACGGGCACGGCACCTGGGGCGTAAAGTTGCTACGCTACCTTGCAACACGGGAAACACTCGTGATCTGGTCGGGAGTGTTATTCCTGTGAACGATACGGTTGGATTAGCAGCTAAATTAAATCACACCAATAACCGTCCGCCAATCGTTCGAACTACACTAGTTTGTTTCTAATTCTAATATGACGAGTAAACTTAATCGATCCGAGTAAACCGATCGTACAGCACTCGATGGTAAATAGAAATTCTACTTACTTCAACAACTGTTTGTTTGCTTGTTTGAGGACGGTTTTGTTAACATACACTATCATGTGATACGTGAAAAAATAGTGTTTAAATTTGTTTATTTATTTGTACACAAATAATTCAACAATGACATCAAAGAATAAGGAAATGGATGTTAGAGCTAAAACTTTAGTTTATATTGCATATTTAGTTTTATTTATTGTTAAACCTAACCACATTGATGCATTGTAATCAATTCTGTTTATTTCCGTAATCGCTAACGCGAAAAAATTGTTAAAAATTAGTCACACTTTTTTATGTTGTAACACTTATAAATGTTTTTCGATTAAAGCGACAAGCAGCATAATCGACAATGGTCCACTCACTAATATCTCCAGTCTGAGTTCAAAACTCTGTTATACCGGATTCCGGATCGGATAATTTTGAACCTTAATTATTCCGGCTTAAAAATGTGGCATTTTTCATGTTTTTATCATTACCTTCCTTCGAATATTCAATAAATTAATTTGAAAATTGGAAAAATTCTGTTTAATCCGATCATGTGATGTTTGTACATTTACAAAGATTTCGAGTCGAAGCGATAAAGTAGGAACCAATTTTAAATGATTTTCAACTTTAAATGGTTGATTGGAAAATGTAGATAATTTTGTTTCTGCTCAAATTTAAGGAAATTTAAATAGTTATGTACTAGAATTTCGGTTTAAATTGACAACTGAAGTAAAAATACCCATGCTTACTACCGAGTATGCACTGGATCATGCAAATTACCTAGGAGGAAATACCTTGTGAAATTTATAAACACTTTAGCCTTTGGAGGCTAAATGCCGTAATAATTAAAAATGAATAAAAAAAAACTGCCGAAAAACGAACTGCCGTCTTCTCAAAAATTTTTTCAGTGACCACTTTGAAATATTTTTTTTTTCTTTTTTTTATTCAGAGAACGGCCTGCATGCATGTTAAAATAATGCTTTTTATAAAGTTGAAATATCCTGAAAATTTAGTCTGGTCAGCATTGTTTAATGATTTTTAATACTGTTCTATAACAATTTTAACAATTTTTTTTTAATTTTAAAAGTATGAAACATGCCTACAAAGCACAATGCAAATCTGTTGGATTATAATAAACAACATTTGAATCTTTTTAAAGGATGTGTAAATGCTTTATAGACAAACAAAATCTTGTGTTGTTTTTTCGCAAATATTTGAAATATATAGGATAATTTTTATAACCGAAAACGAATTATTAGAACAATATTTTTCTTTACTATACAAACGTTTTCGATTGTAATCTAATAAACTTTGAGGCATACGCATAAGAGCATAATAACTATCATACGAACAAATTGTTTAATGTTTTATAATGTATTTTGATAGGGCGGTCCGGTGGTGCATGTGATAAACGGCGCCAGTCCACACGGCCGGACCGGGTTCAAATCCCATCCGGACCGTTCCCCCGTAGCAAGGACTGACTATCCGGCTACGTGGTAAAAATAAGTCTAGTAAGCCAGAAATGGCCGGCGTGACCTGTAAGGTCGTTAAGCCAAGAAGAAGAAGAATGTATTTTGATTATTTACAAAAAACAGCAGCAACATCAAAACATTTTAAAACAACTCTTAAAAGCCAGCAAACAATTCCCCAAAAAATATACATATTTCGCACTTTTAGCACCAGCAGCTACAAATGATTTGCTTTCAGTTCCTCAAACAACCTCTCTTTTCAACCGATGCTGCTACTTTTCACACGGTTGGAACTCGTTTTTTTTTCAATGCCACAAACAAAGAACATTTACCAAAACGAAATGCAACCTGACCAAATATTTAAAATAACAAAAAATAAACCATATGCACCAAAAGTAAGCTTTTTGTGTGCATTTTATTGCACAACACGCAAAGAAACCTCTCCGATTCTAACCACAAGCAAAACACCTTGTGATATTTAGGCGTGGAATGGTGTGCATTCCAATAGCATTGCACGCTGGTTGTTGGTTGTGGTTTGCAAAACAAACAAAGAAAAAAACATTAAAACATTGAGTTTCGTCGCCAGGATGAAAGGATTTAGGTGCATCGCAGATAGTCCAACCGTCCCGCCAAAAGCCAAAGGCACACCCCAGTGAATGTTGCGTTCACTGCAGCGGGATTTTGTCACTTAGCAGCACGTCAATTGCTAGCCGCTCGGGCTGATAAGTGCGGCACCGTACCACCCACCGTGCCAAGGACACCGTTGGCTTCGGCCACCAGTCTGCCCAGCAAAGTGCCATAGTAAATCCATGCTCTGGTTTCAACCTAAGCATTAATGCGGTAATATACATTCAAAACGACAATTTTTCCGAACGCGCCAAATCCCTGCGAAAATCCTTACCACTACGGAACTGCGCTAACTGCGCTTTAGTGCTTTTCATTCCAGCCCCTTCCTCGTGTACTTCTTTCGGCTTCTCCTATAACGGTCTGGTGCAATTTCCATTCCACTCACTGAGAGTTGGTTTGGTCCTTTTTTTCCTCTTCGGAATACGGCTTTTTTCCTCCTTTTTTACAATTTTCCCTCGAACGAAATGATAACGCTGAAGATCGTCCGATCGTGTGTGTATGTGTGTACAAGCGTGTTTTGTTTTCGTTCACTCCATTTTATGGTATTTTGCATTTAAACTTCAGTCGGCAAACACGGCGAAAAGAATGAACTGAAAATGGTTTTCAAAAAACCCCCCAACGTGAGACTGATTTGTTTCACCACGAACCTGGCCATGGAAGCATTTATTTGGTCGAATGTTTGTACGCGTTTTGGCCGCTCTACCGATCAGCACTCGTACCGTGCAAATGGGTGGTTTCATGCCATTTTTCCCTACTATGGTTCTTTCTTTTTTTTCTCTTTTGTGTGCATTTTTCCGCCTTCCATTGCTGGCATTGGAAACGGTGGCCATAGTCGATGGCCGGAAGCCGATACTCCTAGCCCGAATGGGTAAGCCGAATGATAAAAAACATAAATCACCGCTGATCGCCGAATGGCCATCGAAACTAAATACGTGGCGGATTGTGGATTGCTCTCGTAATGTGTTTCGGGAACCTGCAGGCCGGGACCAGGACTCGACTTGAACTGCATACTTGAACTTTTTCCAAGTCTTTGTGTATGTGTGTGTATCAGGGAAAATGTATGTACGTGAGATGTGTGGAAATGCTGTTGTGCATCGGTTTTCGTAATAGATGCTTTCGGCGCTTTTTGGATCTAGTCTTACATATACCGTGATTTACGAGCGGAAGCAAATTTGAATAAGTAATCTTTCGCATAAATGGAAACATTCTTACTGTGTTTTCTTATTGTTTTTCATCTTTAGCATATTTTACACCTTCACTGTGTAAGGTGTTTAGCGAATGTATTATTTATTTTCATTTTACATTTTGTTACGTTGAAAATAAAATGAGTGTTTAAAAGTTGTGAAAATTGCTACAATTTATTAAACTATAACTTTTTTCTTGTCCGATTTTTTCTTCTTATTTGTTATCAAAACGATTTATTTTTATTTTTAATACTTTACTTGTAATATTTTACTATATGTTCTGATATTTAAGAAAGCTCGACTAACAGGAATAAATATATTTTCAAAAAATTTTAGCTGATATTCGATCCTGTTCTTTCTGCGTATTAGATCAAAGACAAAAGCATACTGTCATGGTACCGCGTACAATACAAAGAGAAATTTCATCTCTATTCTCTTGGTGGACGACTCAATATTATTGTCTAAATTGAACCTCTTAAACTTAATACTACAAGAAGGTTTTTACTTCAGCTAAACATCAATTATGTGTTTTACAGGGGTTTCGACGACACAATTGACATGTTCATCGATATATTTTCTGATCAGGCATATTATTGACTATCTCAGCAAGTTATTGAATTTTATAGAAGATGGCATTGTTTTGTTCAACAAAACTGTTAAGCAACAATTGTAAGCTGTGGCTGGCAACACTGGTTGACAGCCAAAATGTATAGCAACTAGCAGCATTACATCTATCGAGTCCTTGCTAACGGTGTTTATGACGCTCAACTAAACATATCAACGCCGTCTGTACAATTCAATAACTCATCGAAAGGGTCAAATACTTACATGAACAAAACGTCTCGATTAACATGTCAATTATGCCGTCGAAAACCCTGTAATCTGCATGTTCTCATTACTCAACTGAGCAATATGATTTTTATTTGCTATTTAGCCGGTAATTTGAAGCACAAAAAACATAACAATAGAATTGTCACAGAAAGAGATAAACGAAATCCTATACCAAAATCTAACATGAGAAATGCGTAAAATTCATAGAAAGTACTGTAAAAACAATTAACATAAAACATGCTCTTTTTTACATATCACTCAACAAAAGTTCTAAAATTCAATCCAAGGCTAGAAAAAATTTTGATGAACGTTTCTATCTGCCATGTATCCATTGCCGTTGGCACATATCCCGCAAGAGACTTTCGATCGCTGTAACATTTCGCTCTAAAATTCATTCAGACTGCAGCGGTATTAAAATCGAACATAAAACTATTTGACGAAACTACCTCCCATCGTCACGTGACATTAAAATTGTAAGGGCTTTCACAAATGTGTGGCTTAGTGCTACCATTTTATGTGTTTCCTTCTTCCTTTTTTGCTGAGTTCCAACCCACACCGTTAGCCCAACGTGGGTGTACACTCCATCGTCCGGAGGATATCTGTTGATCCTTTGCCAGTTTAAAACCCCACGACCAAACAGCACAAACCCCCCAAGCGAATGGTGGGAAATGGTATCTCCTTCGCTTCGTAATCGGCTTCTCTCGCTGTGCCCGTACAGTGGAGAACACCAGGCAGTTTGAAAAATGGCCCCCGAAAGAGCGGCAAACGCCGAGTACCGTCAAGGGTGGAAAAGAAAAACGGTTTCCCCGGGCCCAGTGGCAGGAAAAAGATATTTGCATCATCACTCACGTCAAACCCGTTCCGGACACCGGTTCTGGTGCGTTCCCGATGTATGGTTGCCAATCTCACACCCCACCCGTGCACGAACGAACGATACTGGTGATGTGGACGAGCTTTACTCGCCCCATTCCGGGATGTTTTATTCGCTCGGTACCCATCAAGCCCGGTTGCATGAATGGATGCAACGAAAAGGGCAAAGAAAAGGCTCCACCAGCAAATGCAATAAAATAAAACTACACAAAAAAGATACCTACTCACACACACACATATCTCTCTCTTTGCTTGAAATGAAATAGCGCAAGGATTTGCAAAAAGAAATACCAACGCTAAGAGCCAGAACAAAAACAAAAAACAAACCCCACAAAAGACCGCCATAGCGTGCAAGCTGATGATGATGATGATGATGATGATGGTGATGATGATGGTGCTATTGTTGCTGCTGCATAAATGTGATGCAGCAAAAGAAAAAAAGCACCCACAAGCAAACGGAAATGCTACCAAAAACCCATACGATGAGCTCATTTTTCTGCGCTCCACAAACGAATAAAGTCGTGATGACAGTGGCACCGACAAAAAAAACAAACCACCATGCTCCACACGCTTTGGTCCTTTTGCGGGACCATCACAGTGATGTTAGGCAGGACGGAAAACGAAATGCACTTTTTGGTGAACTAAAAAAAAACTTTAAATCGATGCACTTGCAGAAAAACACTACTCTCGCGAGCTTGATACGTTGCGCAGTCGCACCAGCTCAAAAGGATGCTGTGAGCGTGAAGAGCGTTCAAACTGGTTGTCCCGTTTTGATGCAGCCAATTCATGGCTTACTAACGTTCTCGCGCTATTTCGCTCACACGATACACTGTAGCTACGCCTATTAAATGATTCCAAACCACTGTTCCAACGTGGTGAGAGTGAGAGCGAAAACCGACAACACACGCTGACGGTGCGAGAAAAAGCACACCATTCCGTAGCAATGGACACGCGAGATTGATGCTGCGATTCAATCCTTTGTTGACAGGCACCGCGCTTACTACATACACTCTCA
>CM028106.1:44165673-44205817 GCA_016170015.1 Anopheles longipalpis
CGCTGACGGTGCGAGAAAAAGCACACCATTCCGTAGCAATGGACACGCGAGATTGATGCTGCGATTCAATCCTTTGTTGACAGGCACCGCGCTTACTACATACACTCTCACCCGTGCGAACGTTTGAATTTTTTGAAAATATAAATCGCATGTTTCTTCCGCTACGCTAAGCGCGCATTTCGTGTGTTTTCTTTTTACTAGTGTTTATTTTTTTTTCGTCGTGACTTTCCATGGCTCACCCCACAGGGTACCAGGGTGCACAAAACAACCCTTAGCTTACCCTTCGCTCCACGCTCCCGTTTTCACACCCTTTTTTGTTCCTTGTGCTCTCATCTTGATTCCCGGAGCTTGTAACACACACGGTTATCTCTGTTGCTCTCGTGCACACACGCTTGTCGCCCTGCCCTCAATCTGATACACGAAGATCGTAAGGCGACTTTTCGAGCATCGAGATTTGTCGCCGGACTGGAATCCCGTCAGACTCAATCCGGACGACGCCCGACCAGCTCGTCTTCTGTCCGTGGCTCGTGCGTGTACGTGCTTGTGTGTGTATGCGCGTGTGTGTGTGTGTGCATGACGCAATTCTGGCAAGACAAAACCAGCATCAGCTTAACCAGCCACTGCACTACGATCGCAATCATTCGCAAACTTGGGTTCGCACCACCACCAACACCTTTTTACGAGGAGCGTAGACCATTCCTGGGGCGAGTGGCGAGCCGAGTTTTGATAAATAATTTGCTCCTCCAGTCCGTCGTAATGAATTTAATTTGTTACTTACTTATTTAATTAATAAAGCCTAATTAATAAGCGTGAGAAGTGTGCTGGCACGGCGTCAAGCACCAGCGAGTGTGCATAGCGCGTGTATGTGTTTGTGATCGAAGCCTGAGAGCTGCTAGTGTTGTGCTTTTTTTTGGTTTTTGTTACGCAAATTGTGCACTGTAAGTGTGTTTTTGTTTTTAACTTTGTCGTTTAGTTTCTTCGCGTCAAGTTTTTTTTTGTTTTGTTTACTCAATTGGCTGTACGCATCGGGCACGAAGAGCTGCTTAGGAAAGTTTGCGTACGTGTTAAAACCCTGCATAAGGAATAAAAGGAAAGGATAGTGATCCAATTCCAACGACTTTAGCCTGCGGAATGTGATGTGAGAGGGGCAAAGTGTCGTGAACGTTTTGAACGGAAAATTCTTTACCGAACAAACATCGCTTCGCAACGTCTTGAGATGAAACATAATTGAGCTTCTAGTGCAACTTAAGTATACGAGCAAATAACGTGGATAACGAACGGACAGGATAAGTAGAGGTGCTTCCGATAGAAGAAACACAAACAGCATCATAATAAGATTCGAAACAGTGCAACAATGTGTTCGACAGCGGAACGAGAGAATTTTCCTTTATGCTAATCAACGAATTCCATCGCTGGAACACAAACGGTCAAACTGTCGGCGCTATCGATACGAAACTTCTCAGCAAATATGCTGAACAATCTCAACGCAGCCGGATTGGGTGGTGAGTTTACATGAGTAAAAGAATTCAGTGTAATGTACTCGTTGGAAGTTGTTTGCTTTGTAATAATTTCTCTAAAAACAGCATGCAATAAATATGTTTTCTGTTTTTTTGTATCTAATCTTTAACAACCAATACATATGTCGTATTCATGAGCCAAAATTTCAGTGAACAGATTTAACAAACAATTTGTATGTTTTCTTAGTAACGCGAACGACCTTATATCAGTTTCTTCTCAAAAAAATAATTCCAAAAATATTTGAGTAGGTATAATATGAAGCAACCTAAACCTAGAAACTTACTGAATACTTTATTTTAAGGGTTACAACATATAGAATTATTGTTTGGAATAGATCCTTCTCTTAGACAGACAGTGCCGTCTTAGTGCAAAATACAGTGACGGTTATTGAAATAAGTTATAGCGGTTATAACTTACATCGGTTATAGCAATACAATTTTGATGATGGAAACATTTTCCCCTGTGTCTTACTTCTTAAAAAAATCTTAAATTTATCTTGCAAAATACTTTGGTACAATTTATATTTCACCTATATTGTGAAAATGGGTACTTTTTACCTGAATGGAAATAATTCAATCTTTTCTAAGTACATATGTGCTTATTGAAAATAAGAATCACATGACTATAAAATGCTCAAAATGCTTTATGGTTGCCAAAATGCCAATTTATAACACATATTTGGATACTTTGGCCTACCGTTACATGCTTTCATTGCTACATATGTTGAAATATGTAAATAAAATAATGTCTTGCGTTTAATTACTTAAAAGATCTACATCAGCTACCTCCATCAGAAAAAGTCACTACAACTTAACTCAACTTAACTGAGACTAAATCAATCATATAAAAATATATTGAGTTATACCGTACGATCATTTCAATGACCATCACTGTACATTTTTTAAAATTATAAGTCAGATTCTGTCACTGTTCCTTTGTCCTGAGGAACAATGGATGTTACATGGTTGAATAGTTGAGTCAGCTATTGCTCATGGCGGCCACAATGTAGCCATGATCAACAACAAATATAACCTTAACCAGCCCAAGTAAAGTGTAATGCATTTGAAGGTTAAAGAAAATGCAATAAAAACGTATAAAAATATACAAATATTTTAAACACATTTCGCTGTTCCTTTAAATATTAAAAATATATTTCTTTTTGCTAAAATGAAAGGATGGGCAATTGTGCAACAATTCCAATTTATCGTATCACTTAATTCTAACGATATCGTTTAACACTCACACTACACAAAGCCGATCGCTTGTTTAGCGATAGTAATCGTTTCGACTGCGATATACACACTGTACCCAAACGCTAATCCAACATACAATACCTTACACACAATATCCTCCGTATGATAAATTAAATTCTCACCTCATAAAGTACGCACAAATGTGTGGAATACGCGTACTACAGCAACGCGGCAACGACCGCGATACTATCGAAAATTTGCATACATCGCGAAACGACCACAGTGAAAATTTGTGTGCGCTCTAGTTTCATTGCAACATAAGGCTCAGATACGCATAATTTATGGCACATTAGCGTCCATGCATTATGCACCACACTACTCTACACTGCACACGCGGGATAATCGTAAAGCATAAAAGAACCATCAGCCTGAACGATGATGATGGGAATGGTTGACCAAAACAAAAAAAAACAAGAAGCTTAATCGAGATCATTAGGTCCACTAACGGGGAACGGGGAAAGGGCTTCTCTACGTGTGTGGGTCCCAATCGAATTCCCAAACCGCACGCTTCATTACACTCACACACACACTCCCATGGTGGAGGTCTCACTCTGGGGCCGTGTAAAAGAGTGCTCTTTATAACTACTCGTGGGTCGCCTGTAGTTACATTAAAAGTGTACCAATGCTTAAACGCTTTCGAAGCGGTTACTTTAAGCGTTGTGTAAATTTGTGTTCATAAAATTGATAATTAATGGTATCGCAATTAAATGTGGTAAACAATTGAAATTATGAACGTTTAATTGAAGCACCATAATTGAATACAGGTGCCTGGGTGAAATATAAAAGTGTGCCATCGTTCGTACTGCATTGCAGATTATTACGATCCATTTTTTTTCCTTCCTTACCTAATGTTTAATGCAACTTCTGCTTTAACGTCACAAATCATATTTTCTATTTGTTTATTTTTTAAATATTAATTTTTTCTTACGAAATTTAAAACATTAACTAAATATTTTACAGTTATAGTACCCTTTTATGTAATAAAATTAATTTGTAGTTTCATGACAAGTAACATATTTTCCTACAATAAAATATTTTTACCAATGAAAAGTAGGTACACTTTGACAGTGTGTACTATAAAATTATACTTTATTCGTTATGTATTTTCCTATGACCTCCCAGAAGCTCCGATCGTTCATAGCCTACACAAAAAAACTCCAAACCATTTCCAATTTCCAAGTGCACATTTCGATCCATTTGCAGTGTAACACAAAATTGCCAACGGCGAATGAACATTTAAATAAGATACGCCCTTTTCACGCGTACCTGGCATGGGAATGTCCTTACCAGAATCGTTCATTTCGTCCCATAACCAAGATCCCCAAAATCGTTCCCCATCGTCGGCAGCATCAGTATGCGTCCTTCGGCACAAATGGCACCACTAAAAGACTGTGACAATGGAGCAGAATCGAGAATGAAATGGTGATAATGTTTAATTTAATTTTATTAAAACCTATTTACACGCGCTCGAAACGCGCCCGGGGCAGCGCAGACGCGACGGTACCCAAGCCACGTTTTATCATGAGTTCTGCTGCATGTCTCACTATGCCGTGTAACGTGTATGAAGATCAGAATGGGGAAGCGATGGTGGTTGAGTTTTGGCTGTACGTGTCGTTGTCGTGAGTCTCCAACACGATTGTAGTCGCGTACCGTGTGCTACTATCGATCGACATGGATTGGATGCGATTGCTTTCAACCGACGTCACACCACCATCCGTTGAAGCAAACGGTCATGAAAAACTCGGTACCATATTGTCGCATTTCCCATTCCGCCGTTGTTTCTGCCTCGACACTTATCGGATCACCGTCGCTGGAAGGACTTGAAATCGATTTTTCGATGAATTGTGGCAAATTGCACTTCATTGCAGGCGTAAAACAGAAGTGTTCGTAGTGAAAACGAGCAGCTTCCCTTTCCGTGGGGACACTGCTTTCCGACCCATGCAGGCGTGGTTCGATTTTCGGCTACCCTACAACGAAACGGAAATCGGCAAAGTGCATTAGTTTCGTACAAAAATGTCAAAGCTTACACACATTAGTGCCACTTTGCAATTCATTAGTGCACGTGTAGTGTGAGTGGTTCGTTGTGACAAGTAGCACAAACGGGATAAGAGTTCTATTTAAAGCTAGTGTACACATACGTTTTTGCTGTATTTTTTCTTCTTATCTAAAAATTAAGTGCCTTCGAAGAAAGAGACCACTATTATCATTTATGCATCCAAACCGAACTGTACCGGGCTTTATTTTTAAATTTTCCTTCATCAAACACAGATGACGGTCGACCTTTAAATATTTATTATCCCTTATGTTCCATCGGACAACTTGAATGAACAAAAAAACAACACCAACAGAGCAAGAAACTGGTTTACGTTCCAGCATCCAACAAGAACACCCTTGCTGACGCGGAGAGAATTCATATTTTTTCTTCACATTAATTATATCGATCCATGCGCGAGCGTGATGCTGGAGAGGTGGCGAGATTTTGCGCCTGCTCCTATTCCTTTCTTTAATACCGCCTCACTTGCAGTCTGGGTGGTGTCGGGACAGCCGCTTCGCGTACTTGCAGCATCCCTGTCAAACGGTTCCTGATAGTCCTGGTAACTGGCGTTTGTTGTCATGGTTTCCCATTTACGTGCGGTAGGCTGCCACAGTTTCACGCAACCCGAATGAAACAACGCCAGACGCACACGGAAAGGCCTTCATAATTCAAAATGAAATAGACCCATGGGAGCCGTCAGTGGGTCGAGGTTGATGGAAGTTGACTGTAGGGGTCATGGATGCGAGCAATAAAGTGGAAAGAGTTTTCAAGCTACTGAAGAATTGCGGCCGCATCCAAGTTTAGGGTTAGATTAGTGATTAAATGACCTTCCCATGTTTGATCGGAGCAGTTTGCATGGTACAGGGCAGAGTATACTTTAAGTTGTTTAAGCTCGCTGAATTTGAAAGTTTTTTTTTTGCTCAAATAATGATCAACTAATAATGATCAAAAAAACAAGAATATATAAGTACGAAATAAGATTTCCTTACTTCAATTCCAACTTATATTTTCTTAAACGGAAAATAACACGATCAACACTTCGTTTGATCTTTCTTGCTAGACACTAATTACTTTTGACACACAAAATTTACTAGATACCAACGGGGCTTTTTCGGGTCAGAATCTTTTGCTATTATTATAATATCATTTTCGTCTGGCAAAGAATTTCGTCGAAGTGGAAATCTTATAAGATACAGGTAAAATACAAATTTTGTGTGTGATTCTAGATGCACGACCAACTTCGACACTGTCGTTGAAATACCGGAATACATGGTAGTTCCGTAGCCTATTGCAATGCTTCGTAGTTTCTCAAGAACTCCAGATTACGGAGTGTAACGAACTTATCAGGAGTAATATCTACACTACACATTATCATCATCATCTGCCAATTCTTGCAAGGAACATTCGATGAAGAACTGGAGAAACTCCATTGCTATATAGTACATCTCTCGATTTGATATTTGCAACAATCTTGTCTGCTGTCATTGCATATTTGCACCATTCGGGGTTGGCAGTTGATCTAACATAATCTAGAGTTCGCAAGGAATCCAAAGTTGATTTGGTCTGCTCCAAAGGATCTCAACATAGGATCTTTATTTCACCGAAGGTAGTTACATAGGTGCAAAATTAATTGTTCTAATATATTCAATCTAAATATACAACTGATTCGATTCCGTATCTAATAGATAACATAACCTTCTCTAGATCTCTATCCTCCTTGATGTATCTTCAGCATACTGAACGAGTTTTTCGTCAAGATATCTTGATTCCCTTGAAGTATCATACCCATCCCCGAATAAAACTCCACGGAGGCGAGGCGAACTGATAGTTGGGACCTCCTGAACTATAGTTGTCGATGTGAGCTTGTACCTTCGCGTTTTTTGAATACCAACGGTGCCTTTGAGGGTGGGGAGCATTTATGTAGATACCCGCAGTAACAAGTTTGATGCCTACTACATATATTCTATACTACAAATTCTATGCAACATTTATTGGGTAATAGTGTAGAGTACTGCGATAGCATATTACTATCCCTTCACATTGCATTGCACAACATTTCTAGGATCACCTACATATGTCTGTGTATAACACTACTCTTGCCGCCAGACTCTCGGGAGACGGAGAATGCCTTTTTGTTCTGGATTTGGGATCTTTGTAGGCACGGGATCATTGACCGGTGAAGCACCTGGTGGTCACCCACTCCGCCCATAGCTTAATCCGCCACAGAGTATACCAATCAAGGAAGAGATTTGTTTCTATGAAGAAGAGATGGCATAAAAGAGTAAGTGAGGGTCTAGTCAAACTAGACAAGAGTCGTATACTCTACACGATAGACAAACAAAACCAATATTTTGCAAGAGATAACTTGCGACGATTCATCAAGGACCTCTGTAAACATCGGAATCTTCCAGCAAAGATATCGATGTAGATTTCTTTAAGCTTACTGAAGTTAATTGCAACAAATGACTGGAAAAATGTACCGCTTAGATTAAACACATAATTAGGTTCTCTCTCATCGATTTGAATTCCTACGATGGCTTCGCCAATTTCAAAATTTTCAATCTCTCAAAAATTCTCATGCTCATTTAATGAGCTTGTCTTGCTTCGGGATATTCTCTAATTAAGCTCGTTGTTTTTTTCCGAATCCCACAACCAGAAAAGTAAAAGTGTGAAGTAAAGCTATATTAGCGTCCGTGTTTATCAACCGTCCTAAAATAACTCCCCGATATGGTTCCCGGCATTGATACAATAAAAATAGCTATAAATCTTCACACTCGCTCGAAAGCCGCTAATTCGAACCGTGTCACTTTCCATTCAAAAACTAATGCATCAATCAATACATCGATTCATCTCACGTTGCCATTGCTAAACATCTTCCCCAAACACACAGCCGTTTAACATCGTCATAAAAGCGTACCAATCAAAACCTAATAACTCATTACGCTGCGTGTGGTTCGTACGCATGAATGAATGAACATTTTTTCGCTCCCTTTTTTTCCCCCCAACTATGTACTATGTCTGCGTTGGAAGGTTGCACCGATTCCATATTGACGCATTCCACAGATACTTTACGGTGAAATAAACACTGGCTGAGGCTTGGACAGCAGCAACAGTATCAGCATGTTATGGTGTAGACTAACTCCCCCCAATAGCTAATCGACCACATAAAAGAAAACAGTGGGAACAGAAGCGATCGTTTTGTGTGCTGCTTGTTAAAAGTATCAACTCTATGGTGAAGATCACTTGGTGAAGAGAAAACCTCTCGATTCTTCATCGATGCACTGCTTTTTACACGTTTTGTGGGATCGAAACGATATTCTTGCTGCCAGGAGCCTGGCACACAAGTCTTCATATGGAGCTTACAGGCGAAGCGTGGCTGCTCGGAAGCGTTAGCCAAAGGTGCCACTTTGCTTCTTGTATTTATTTCTCATGTTTCCACAGTGTAATGCTGGTTGGTCTTGAGAATGCAGTGTGTGTTTCTACGTCTCTTACCTCAATTCCACTGGCATCTGCATGCCTGATCTGATCCAGCGTGTCAATCTCTCAAGTTTTCTAACCGAACTTTCATACACGATCCGTACCCGGTACGGTGCGCAGAGGGATAATAGGGAATATAGAGGCGCTCACATGCGCTGACAAACTGCACCACAAAAACGGTAGCCAAAATCGTATAGATGTGTTAAAATTAACACCTGCATATGAAGAGTAGCATAAAAGTGTTTCTGATACGTCGCTTCCACGAATAAGCCCCACCGGACCATGGCAGGTTTTGATGGAACGCTCATCGTAGCGTGGCGTAGCAAGGACAAACGAACAGAAGAGGCCAAAGTAAGAAAAAAAACACACACACCCGCTCTCACAAAACTGTCAGAATGGATCGAAATGGATTTGAACGATCCACCACCTTCTCCAGCTTCGGCATCATTCGTTCAAACTGTCAACAGGGTGTGATGAGATGTGACATGAGTTCGTTTAAAAAACTGTTCCACGCGGCTACCGGGTAAAAATTGTTGCTCCGGTCATCCGTCCAACCATAGGACCCTGACGTAAACGGTGTAAAGTTGATGGACAGTGTTGGCATTTGCCAGCTTGCTGTTGCCCAGGGACCGGACAAAGCTGACAAACGGGATCACAAGTACTTGTTGGCCGATTTCGGTGAGCTCTTGTAGATCATGTGCAAATGTTGCAAGCTTTTAAAGTATTGCTCTACCGAAAAACAAACGTATCAGTCAACATTTCGTTGGTTGAGGATATAAGAATTGCTGTTCCAAGCAATAGAAATGAAGAACATAAATTGAGGAGCAGCTTGTGTAATTTGTAATTACTGCATATTATAGAATGGAATAATCTATTTATATTTTCATATAAATCAGCTGCAATAAATACTTTCAAATGATAAAATAATTGAAGTATAACGTGATTCGAACGAGATCGAACTCTCTGGTAACATTTATCTTCGAATTGCAATACCTTTCGTCATATGGGATGTTTATTTTTAGAAAGAACTTGTGTTCCGTAGAAATTCCCTTAGAGAGACCTTTAAGAGATAAGTGTGTTGAAGCAATTACCAATAACAAACATTCAATTGAAATCGAGATTCTAACATTAACATTACTAATTTCATTTATTTTTATAACTTGTGTTATACAGAGCCTTCCAAAAAAGAAGATGGTCGATTGTTTAAGAAATTTATTTACATTGAACTAGTACATTAAATAAAACAACGGATTCTAGTGTATATAATTTTAAAAGAATTTTAACACATCTGAAAACATTCTGCCATGCAATTTACAAGTTTTTGTTTGAAGATTTCATGAACTTCCAATTTAAATTTATTTTAGGATAAAACTGAATAAAAAAAAATCAAATTATTTATACAATTTACCAATGCTTACAAATGTTCTGCAAATATTCTAGAATTTAAATACAAAACAAACCGTTTCAAATGTGTGGAAAATTTTAAAACCCGTGTTAAAGTGCAGTTGAGCGATAATCGATCAATTAAGTTGTATTTACTTATTGCGAGAGCATATAAAACCTATTTATTATATTCTTTTTTATACTATAACTATTTTTGTCTTGTTTTCTTCGATTAACATGTATATTTCTATAGTTATTTTACGGACTCTATGTCAATAGGTTCCTTCTTTCATTACTTTTATTATCAATGACCATAAAATTATCACTCAATACACAACACTGAATCAGTTCAATCGAGTAATGGTTAACAGTTTACCATTTCTACCCGCCCACAGGTCCGAAGGAGTGCGATCTGCCGAAGTCGGGCCTCACGTCCCTGCACGGTGCGACCGGATTCGGCCAGGTACCCAATTCTGCCACCGCCGACAGCAACGGCAACCGGTTGCACGTCAACAGTGGCGCCGGTGGTAATGCTGGTGGTGCCGGTGGCGGTACGGGCGGAACAGGCGGCGGTTCCGGTGCCGGGTCACTGTGTGAACCACACAACATCCACCAAGATCAGGTAAATGTAGCTATACGGGGGGGAAACTCCAATCTTCCAACGTTTCCGGTCGGAGCTGCCAACAGCAACCGACCGCCACTGCCCGTAAAGGTGAACGACTTTGCTTACTCTCCACCAGAATGCTGACAAACATGGTGCAAAACAGAAACGACACCGAACACGCTTCACACCGGCGCAGCTGAACGAGCTGGAGCGCTGCTTCTCCAAGACGCACTACCCGGACATCTTCATGCGNTGCCCGTAAAGGTGAACGACTTTGCTTACTCTCCACCAGAATGCTGACAAACATGGTGCAAAACAGAAACGACACCGAACACGCTTCACACCGGCGCAGCTGAACGAGCTGGAGCGCTGCTTCTCCAAGACGCACTACCCGGACATCTTCATGCGTGAGGAGATCGCCATGCGGATCGGTCTCACTGAGTCACGAGTACAGGTGAGTTGGTGAACGAAGTTTGCTTTCCTTACACTGCTCCAACTGCTCACAGTTACGCCCAAGCCACACCTCTCTGGTACACGTTCCCTCTGCCTTCCAACCAAGCCCGCGGAATAGCTCGAGAATACCAGACGGTTCTACGTTAATGGAGTGTCATGAAACCTTCCGAATCATGCAGGGTTGGCGTTTGTACACAGTGACAATGCAGACTGAATGTACGTGAAGGGGAGTTCTCACACCCTGTTTACCTTCGCTGATTATTTACATAAATCCCTTTTCTCGTACAAGGCGCGAACGGAAAAAATGGAAGAAAGCTCCATGCAAGCTACGGATATTCAGAGCTGGGTGCACGAAATTTGGTAAAATTAAAAAAAATTGAACCTTTAATTTTTATGCCTTCTGGGACTTTAACATTTTCGTTTCGGAGTTCAATGTAGTTAATGTGTTGAAAGTGTTAATATTGTGACTTACTGCTTAAGGCGTCGAACAAGGTATCTTTAATCCCTTTCGACTCGAAATTCAATACAAGCTTTAAGATAACGATCAGAAATCTCACGAAGGCGTATTCGTTGAATTCCTTCCGGCTGAATCTTATTGATGAAATTCTGTAACTTTGCATAACTATGCAACTCGGATAAATCCCCACGAATGCAATAAATTGCTAGATATCGTTGCAGATTCCAATGCAAACCCCTTGCGAAGAAATACCTACGACAGACGAATGTTTTACACATGTAACACTACCCATCTCAACGCTCGTGCCAGCAAAAGCGCACTGGAATGTCCAGCCTTTGGTTCACTAATTAACAATTAAATGGACCAAATGAATCACTTAGCTAATCCGGCTTTGCCAGCCAGCAACCACTTCTCGGACCAAAAACGTCTCCATTCTTGTTTCTGGTGTTTGTGATTTGTTGTGAAAGCTGCATGCGATAGGTAGAGGGGGTTAAAAAGGGGTAATTATTTAGCCCAGTTTCCATTTACATAAACATGAATCATGAGACCTGTTTGGCCCCCTTTTTCGAGACGATCGATTTAGTAGCAGCACCGCAATAGATGCCTAATGATTGTCTGAGGAAATGTGTCCCGGGACAAAACCCACAACTGCCGGCGTTGTCGTCAACATGTCCCGTCCGTAAAGCTGATATTTGACACATGTTAACTAACGTGTTGGACAGTTGAAGTTCAAATTTTGCTTAACCTCACTTCCCTGCCTTTGTGATACGGTAGGTAAACCATTATCGATTAGCATAGATGAGTAACAAATCTGTCCATGTTTTTCTTAACATGATATCCTTTTGTTTTGGGGCGGCCCGGTGGTGCATGTGAAAAACGGCGCCTGTCCACACGGCCGGACCGGGTTCAAATCCCATCCGGACCGTCCACCCGTAGCATGGACTGACTATCCTGCTACGTGGTAAAATAAGTCTTGATACGGCCAGGCCGTTCTAACCGAGCAAAAAAAAAAAAAAAAAATATCCTTTTGTTTTCCTGCCAAAGGATTAAATCGTCTCCAGCCTTGTGTATCAAGTATCTAAAGGATTGTATGCTTTACTTTAGTATTTGGCAAAGCAAGACACTAACTGCTACCAGGACGACAGTTAGGTTGTTATATTTTTCATTGACAAGACAAGCTATTAGTACGCCATATCATCGGACGATAAAAACAGTTCCTTATTAGAATAAATAAAAATGAGTAAAAGTGTTACTCTACAATGTTATTCAGATTTTTTTTATTAATTTGCTCCAAAAATTTCTCCAAAAAACAAGCAACATACCTTACAAAAAATCTTCTTTTTATTTCTTTTCTTTTATAATTTATTTAATACTGTTATGGTAGATACTGTTATGGAATTATAAGAGTTCTGATGTGAATTTTTTTGTCTTTTGGATATTTTTAGTATTACTTTATTTATTTCTCTGTAATTTTGTAGAATACAGATCTGCCTTTTCCACTTTGACTTTTATTGGATAAAAAATCTAAATTATACTAACGTTACAGTTTGTACTATTTATGGATACCAAAAAAAATATTCTGACTTCAATGCAGTTTGATTACTTTTCATTCTAAATAACGTTAAACTCAAATATTCAAAATTACTAAGTGTGAACACATTTCAGAAAAAAGTATATAGAACCGTTTACATTTCCAAATATTAGTGATTTTTACTTCACGAAAACAAACTTCTTCCCTCTTTTTGCAAAACTAATCCTCTAGACAAACCTTTAGATCCCCTTGTCATCCCATAAATCAATCATGGAGCTTCAACTTTATACAGAAAACTTTAAACAATCCGATCACGTCCTCTTTCGTTAACTCTGGCTCTGCGTGACAGTGTGTGTATGTGCTTGATTTCTTCACAAATGTATGCTTCTGCTATGCTCCGTATCCCATGCTACTCGGGTTTGAAGCAAATTATCCCCAGAATTCAACGGACGCACCAACTTTTTGATCCTCTCTGCATGGGAAATCCACCGGCAAATAACCACCCAACTCGGCTATTGCAAAAAGCGCCAGGCAGTATAAAACGCTCCCAAAGCAAAACTCGGATAAAGTGTTTTCAAGGTTATTGCAGCGGCTTAAACCGGGATCATGCAGATTGTGGTTTGCTTCTGGAAGCACTCTGATGAGACACCAGGTTTACCGAACGCACGCATATGTACACACCCGTAAACGTGTGCCATAAAAGAAGATTTTATATTCACTTCACTCGCATCCCTGAATACGACCGTATCGATTTGATTGCAACTTGAGATGGGTTTCCTTCGGATGAAGATTTTCCTACCATTTACCGATTGATCTGCACCATCTTGGGCCGTTTCACAAATGGGCAAGTTGATGGAAGAAGAAGTTTTCACTAATCACACCAATAATAAAGTGCCGTATCCGATGGTTCGAACCGTTAGCAAACCCTCATGGCCGCTTTGTGCGGAGTAGTTGCGTACGAGAGCCGCCAACGAAACCGCATGAACATAAATTCCACAACTTTACGCTTCCCTGTACTAATGGAGTCGGTTTTTGTGGCTATAACCACTACCCAATAGTACAACAGCATGGCATGATCCGTACCTTTGCTTTCACCCCCCAATTCTGTTCTTGTTGTTGGGAAATGTTGTGCGTAACATAGCCAAGGGAAAGGCCAGACTAGCAGCATTGTTTTTCCATTAAAATCTTCCAGCTCTTGCGTTGGTGTTAAGGCCAATAGTTACCACTCAGTTCAACCCACTATTGGCTACCCGTTTTTGGGTATGGCAAAACTTTGCACTAAGCTTGGTTTGTGTATATATCCAAGTTTGGTTTGCTTTAACTAACCAACAAAACCACCATGTGACGTGAAGTCTACCATATCTATACTGTGTGTGTCTCTATTTAACCGCAAAAATCGTATCACTTCACATGGTTCTTCGTTTCGTTCGGATAAAAGCTTTCACTAGGGCAAAAGTAGTCCCATGGTAGAGCGAAAAATTAAGGGACAAAGGAGATTTTATCCCCAACAAAAAATTTCTCCTATAGCATACCCGATCTATTCCATCGTACCGCACTAAGGAGGAAGAATTTTATTCGTATTTTATTGTATCATTATGAGTTTATAGGTTTGCTTTTATAGCATTACGCCCAAATCCAATGAAGCATTCGTTTGTGACCTCCACGAACAACCGTGGCGAAACATTTGTTCGCTGCCAATGGACATAGTGGGGCGATTTGTTTGATGTTTTGATTGCTCCAAATGTGGCAGTGAGTTCAGTCTCACTCCAAACACCACGGGAATGACCGAAGTAATAGAGCAATCGATATGAGTCTTTTGTTTTTTTTTTACTTCCTTTTCTACTCAACCAACCAAAGGACAATGGGAGAAATGAATTAATTCGAACCAATTTCCCCCGAACCTCAACTACACCCATTTCAAGCATCTCCTCCAGCAAGTCACCCCATGCATTGAATGGAAACAAAAAAAAACACATTCAGCGGCATGGGATGTAGGGAGAAAGATGTTATGTTGGGATTACTTTCACATTTTTCAATTGTGACCAAACCAATTAAAGGATTTGCGTTTCCCGTCGCAATCAAAACTGCTACCGTCACCGGGGACAACGTACTTTTGATCTCTCATTTTCCCCCATTACATTCTAGTGTTATTGGGTGCGATCAAATTGTGCTGTAATGATCCATAAATTTACACACAGATTTGTAGTGACACTATTGAGAGCACACAGAGCACATACGGACGGAAGCGAAATGTAACCTGTTTTCGATTAAGTTAACTTTATACATTCATGCGCAAAAAATAGTGACCTAAGAATGTGTAACACTACACAGTAATGATCGCACAGGGTGCATTATACATGAAGTATAAGTTACATTTTATTTCTAGTGCATGTTAATCGTAGTATTACGTTATGCTAAGATGTTTTAATTCAAACCTATATCATCTGTTTCAAAATAGGCTTCATTCGAGGAAGTAAGTACTTGTATGATTGTATGTTATAGGCTTTGACAGGGATGATCTTCAGTTCCTTCAGTGATTTTTGCTGAATTCCCTTAACCGGGCTTTGAAGAAAATGTCAAGTTTTTTGATACGAGCATTGCTCTGTCACGTTACATATCGAAAACATTGGCTAAAATGTGTTGAATATTAGAGTAAAAGAGATATGATGAGCTTCCGTAATCGTCGGTATCGGAGGTCAATAAACGATCAGCACCGGAAAGATTTTTAACAACTTCACAACTTTCTTTGAACGCTTTGTGCTACGCAAACAATTGTGTTGGGGAAGGAATAGGCTAACCAAAACACTTCAGCAACATTATCAGCTATTACAAAGCCGTGATACCATTGCAAACACAAAGTTTTATATTCCGTTTCTCCATTTATATAAATTGAGAAAATACTCTACCGTGTAGTAAACAAAAAGCTGTCAAACGGACATTAGTCATCTGTCCACTAATGTGCATTCGTACTTAACACAAATTATGCAGAAGGTTCTAACAATCTAGGAAATAACGATTCGGTTTATGAGTACAAACTAATGCTTAAGTACGTAAAAGGTCACTTTTTAGTTCAAAATCAATATAATTATTAGAACAAATAGTATATCCTGATTAATCGTTCCCTGCAGAACGTAGAACAGCAGTCGGCCTGGTATACTAAAGGTCATGAACCGTTTCTTATTTTGATCGGTTCTCTGTAGCCAATTTAAGAATATACTTGTCCGACCATATGTTAAAAAATATGCTAAACAGGCATGAACTAATACCGCATTTTCGTGTTTGTAAAAACCCTCATCCTCAAAATTTGAGCCGTAGAAATAAGGCGAATTCAGGTTTTTTTTAAATCATTTTGAATAATATAAGAACCATCATCGAGGGTTTTTATGTAAGTAGGAAAAAAAAATAAAATATTTGATATTAATTCAAGAAAACGACTGACTTCTGGGTCTTCTGGAATTTTTCACTACAATAAATTTGTAAAAACTATTTTACTACTTTTAAAATCTACCATTTCTAAAGGTTCGTCTATCCTGGAATTTAACACTTATTACTATGTTATAGAAATCCTACAAACGATATTGAAAATTAAAACATTGTTTACTTACTTCAACAGTATTCGTTATTTTTATAGAATTCCATTCACTTTTCCCATTTGAATCCCTTTCACTGCTCTACCCTTGACTATCACAGAAACAATACATACACTACAGGAAACATGTACGCCATATCACATCCAGATCCAAACCAAGACCAAGGCCAGGAATATGCAAACAGCAGGGATCTTGGAAGCGATTTATGACCAACCGAAAACCCCCAAAGCGAAGTACAGCAACGACGACTACGCCGCATGCAAATAAAGGATCCATCGCTGATCTCCGACGGGGGTCAACCAGCGCAAAGCCGACCGGCTAAATCGTGAGAAATGATAGTAAACTCTTGGCACAAGCCGAAGCTGGCAGCCCGGATGACGGGAACGGAGCGGTTTTGAATTTCTCTACTTTTTTTGTTGGTTTTTTACTTCTCACACGTCCTTACTTTGTGAGTTCCTCGCCTACACGGTCACCGCTCTATTTGTTAGCTTCCCGCACAGTGCACGGTGGAGCACGGTGGTACCGGTACGGATTTCTTTCGCTGCAGCTTCTGCCAATGGCGGGGTCCTTATCATTCAAACCGACCAGTGAGGCAGTGTTTTTCTACTTTCTTTTTTTTTTGTTTGCCAACAAAAATGCCTTTATCCGTTGGTCACAGGCACAGTGCGCATGGTAGTTGGTGCGGTGAAGATATGTGTGGCATTAGTTGTTGTTCCCCAAATCCCCGCAATGTCAATTTATATGCGGAAATAATTCCTGCTCTTAATCCTCGGGCTGCCGACCCCGTAAACAGGGCAGGACAGGCTTCCGAAATCCCTATGCATAAATAAATTCCTCCCAGTGTAAACGATTCAAGCTGAACCGTGCGGCTGGCTGAACGTAGATTAAAGACGCTTTACATTTTGCCTCAGTTTACACTGCGAAATTTGTTCAAGTATTACATGCAGCTTTAATTAGCTATTTGACAAAACTGTTAATAAAACTATTTTGAAAATATTGTAGGGTTTTTCGAGATAAACTATTATTCTTGAGTAAGAATGCGGAAAGTATTCAAAGTGGACATATGCATCACAACAAAACATGTTTCATACACCTCCGGCTTTGAAACGAGGTCATTGTACGGTGGTTAATCAACCGATCCCAAAAATTCAAACCGCACTGCTGTCATTCCGATGTACAAAACCCGTCTGAATTCAGCCAAAACCAGCCTAGGCTAGCTTAGGTGTCGGAGGGACTCTAAAGTGACGATGAGAAGGGAAAGAATACCATCCCACAAACAACAAAGGGACTCCTTTGCTCCAAACTGACCAGAGTTGGTACGCGACTCGGGTCGTGGAATCCGTAAGGGAGAATCGCACCGGTCTGTAATCGGATCATCAGCCACCGATTCCAAATGTGGTCGATATGATATTCGATCCCTGCAATACCCGATGGGCGAATAAAAAAGGGGGCCCCCTCGACGGATAAGGGCTGCCCGAACCTTGGTTGGCAGACATTCATTGGGCTGGACGCAAACCAGTTTGGGTGTGTGGTTTCTTTACTGATAGTGGTCAGTGTCTGTGTCTGATTCCGAAGTGTCATTATGTTCTCGCCCGGCGTGTTTTGGGTTTTGTTGCTGGTTTCACGCAAATATCAGGTGAATATCACTGGGGGAATCGCTTCGTGTTTATATTGTTCTTTTGTCTCAGTAGCGAAGCAGTTTAATCAAGCAAAGGGCAATTTTTTCCTTTTTTTATTGAAGGTAAAAGTTAAAGCTCTGGTCTGTTTTTTTTTTTTATTTTTCTTTAGAATAATAAAAGGTTTCGTTCGTGTCGTTTACCTTTTATTTGTTTTATTTATTTTATTCATATTTGTAGCTAAGATTAAATGATATCGAGGTGACTGTACCTAACATTTGCAATCCTTCGAGATGACTTCTTTCACGTAAATGTCGATACTAAAAGTACATAACAAGATGATTGACGAATTCGTGCCATGGTTAATAGTTTTAATTTAAAATACTAGAGTTCAATGAATGAACGGGTTTCTTTATATTTTCACCGTGCAATGGATAGGTATAAGCAGCTTTTGCTTTTAATAAATTTTGGAAACACTCGATCGCTCGATACACTTCGAGAGAGTCGCCGGTCGTACACTACCGGACCGTGTATCAAATCCCATCCACACCGTACCCACGTACGCTCATTTTATTTCGGGTATTAAAAGTCGAGGATAACCAGAAATGATAGGCCAAGACCATTTGAGGTTTGTAGTGCCATAAAAGAAGAAGGTTGATATGAGTCCGGCAGGTATTCGTGATAAACAATGAAAATTGAAATTCATTTATTAACTTTTCTATAGATCATTTAACTCAAGTGTAAAATAATTATTCGAAACTATATGTATTGAGAATGAAGCCAATCCTTAAGAATATTGTACAAAAAAGGGATTGAATGTTTGTCACATCTTGTTCATACATTTGAGTCGCTCCATTTTTATTAATATTGCAAAAGTTACACAAAAACTTATATATTGTTTTACATTGGTTAATTCCATTATTCTAGACCATTCCATTAGCAGCTAATTCTCTTAATTTTCTCTATATTGTACCAATTTGTTTTGATTTCTCATTCTGAAAATGGTGCATAATCGAAGATTCCCCCAAAATACTTAACATCTCCTAATTAAACTATACATTATATTTAATTAACAAGTTTGGAACAGATTCATCATATGTCTCGGTTGATTCGGTTGATCAAAGTAATCAGAACACGTGATTGAAGTGGTGCTTATTAAAAAAGACCCATCTTACTCAATGAAGCAATAGCTTGAGCATCCGTGTCACGGCTTATCTGGTTGTTATCTGCACAAATAAAATGTTGCACGATTTCATGATAAACTCCAAGCAGGACAGGTGTTGTTACGTATTAATGCCAAAATTGAAGATTCGTTTTTTTACCAACGCTCAATTCAGCACAAATCAGTCGAAGATTAACCTTGTACTTACAACGTAATATCAATCCCTTCCAAACATTTCGCTTGTTGCACGCGCCATAAAACACGTGCTAACACNTTCATCATATCTCTCGGTTGATTCGGTTGATCAAAGTAATCAGAACACGTGATTGAAGTGGTGCTTATTAAAAAAGACCCATCTGACTCAATGAAGCAATAGCTTGAGCATCCGTGTCACGGCTTATCTGGTTGTTATCTGCACAAATAAAATGTTGCACGATTTCATGATAAACTCCAAGCAGGACAGGTGTTGTTACGTATTAATGCCAAAATTGAAGATTCGTTTTTTTACCAACGCTCAATTCAGCACAAATCAGTCGAAGATTAACCTTGTACTTACAACTTAATATCAATCCCTTCCAACCATTTCGCTTGTTGCACGCGCCATAAAACACGTGCTAACACACGCACACACACAGCAACCTTTTCCATCAACTAAACGCACAACGAAGTGGGTAGCGTGTGCGTGTGCCACCGTGCGAAACCACCTCGATAATACGGGACACGTGGCGAAATTTAATAAAAACAGCAAATAAACAGAAAATAGATTTGTTTTCCGTACGGAACTCGCTGCAATTGACATGTTGTCCACCTGTTATTTTGTGCCCGCTGTGCCGTGGGATGAATTCTTGTTCCGTGCGTATGCTTCTGTTTTAAATTTCTTAAAAGGGTTCAATATGTGTTTAGTACTATCTGGACAGGATAACAATTTGTGATGACTATATATTCCCTTATACCTACAAAAAGAAGCCCAATGCGTGTGTGTTTTACAGTCACCAAAGCATTTTACTATTATTATGTGCCTTTTCTCCAATCAATACAGTGTAAATTCCTAAACTTTTCTAGCAGCCTCGGTTTTGGAAAATCGGTAAACACACCCGGCAAAGAAGCAAATTTGAAACTGGTGTAACGGTTTTAATAAATAATAGCAAACCCGCACCGACTGACACCGAATGCGGTGTACAAGGAAAACAACTCTAAATCTCGCCCCGTCGTACACGGAATCGGGTACACATCGCCTATCGCCTTTCTTCCACATGGTACGGGATCCGGTCCAATAGGGCGGAAATTAGCCGTGAAACTGATGACGACCAAACAAGGGAGGGCGATGATATCAAGGGATAAACCGGGCGAGAGTGGTGTGGTGTGATGTTACGAATCGAATCAAAAAGTCATCCTCCCATTTACACCGCCACTGTATTACTTTCACTTTCCTTTGCATCTATTCTGTTTCATCTTTACGCATGTCCTATCTTGGTCGTTGCTTCTTCCCTTTTTACATCGGCCCGCTCAGAGCAATAGTCACAAAAATCTAACACAGCTGAAACAACCGAACAGACAGGGAAAGGCTTTTCTTCCCAAAGGATATGGCACGTCCGTTCCCAGGCCATGGCAGAGTGGCAAGTGGGCAAAGATTTTCCCAACATGATAAATAGTGCGGCTAGTAATGTGCTATTAATCCCGAATAGATTTAGCACGAAGGAAAAGATTTATTCCATGACTTTCTTGCGCATCGACCCTTCGCTGCGTTGCCGATCAACCATATGGACACCATTGTAACGGGTAGGGTTGTTTCACCGTTGTCTGTCTGTCGCGCAAGTCATTGCCACCGGTGGGTGGCGGTTGATTGTTACGATAGGAACAATGGGTGAATTATTTAAAGTTAATGGCTAACTTCAAATATTTTTGAACACATTCTTTGGACAAACTTAACCTTGTGGAAGATGCACTTAAAATAAAACAGATAAGTGAAGAATGTTGCTGATCGTAAATGAATTAAGAAATTACCTTTTGCTATTACTCTCTTTAATAAAATCTTCATTTTGATTCTCTTATATGATTATAAAATTATTATTATCAAAATCATAAGAGCCACCAAACATTTTGCTTTTACCACTGTGCATCAACGTGGAACAGTGACTAGTTCATTATTTACTAGTCAGGATATTTGTACGAGCCCAAAAATAAACAGGCAACAAATTCCCTTTTCCCAAAAACCTGCCGCCTCCCATCCACTCGTCTCTCCGAGCATTAACATCCCATTGTGTCCATTTCGGTCGGTTGGCCCTTTTTTTGGCCGGGGTTAATGTGTCTGCGCTCCTGTGGTGACAAGGGGGCGTTGAACGTTTTTCCTGCTGAGCCACCACCGGGATGGGACGGTCGATCGCCAGGCAGGCAGGACTTGGGGCAGGGTGTTGATGAGGGTTTTGTGTTGGGAACGACAGATTCCCTAATGTTGGCCACACTTCCAAAGGGGGAAAATGTTATTTCGCCTGCCGCGCCACGGCAAATCCTACCCGAAGTGTAAGGTAATGAAAGTGTAATAAAAGTATTATTGAGGCGTACGATTTATTGTTTATTTATTAATAACATGCAAATTGAAAACATTCGGCCTAGGGTTTGCTGATAACAAAGCGAATCGCTGTACATACGCGACCGTGGGTGTGCGCGCAGCAATTTCGATTTTGTGCATAGCGATGGACATATTGGTTCACTATAGATAAATATCGATGAAGTTAATGCAATGTAATATTACAGCCTGTACTAAAGCTATTATTTTCACATATTGTTTCAATAATGTACAGGTTATATGTGTAGTAATACACAGTTCCTCTCTTTTTCTTTGGTTTATTATTGTTAATGTTTGTTGTTCAATACTTCGATCATAATAAATTGCAATGGAACGCCGATAACACACACTCTCTCTTGTTGGCTTAACGACCCTCTGATAGGTCATGTCGGTCATTTCTGGCTTACTAGACTTTATGTTTACCACGTAGCCGGATAGTCAATCCTTGCTACGGGGCGACAGACCGGATTTGATTTGATCGCAGTCCTGTTGTTTGGAACTGGCGTCGTTTATCACATACCAGTCTAGTGTAAAACCTTTCAATAGACCATTTGACGTATAACAACCCTAATCGATTATGGCATATAATAATTCGATCAAAAATTAAAGAATTCTTTCCACAAAATTGAAATCGTGCACTCAAGCAAAGTCGTGACTGTTCACAAATTATACAGTAATATTTTTATGAATGAAAAGAACAAGTTTTATTATCCGTGTCCTTCTCTTATCTGGTCATCGTTGAGTCCCGATAGGCATAGATAATCGGTGTTCAGCGTTATTGTTTTATAAAAATAAATACTAACATGATTGTCTCGAAAGAAGTACATTGGTACAATAAATCACAGTGGTGGGTAGTACAATATGAGTATTAAGGTATTTCATGTGGCTATTCGAATTTAAATTCACTTACAAATGTTGTGATGAATTATGTGTAGAATTTTTTTCAAAAACCAATTGTTTGAAGTGGATGTTTTGGTGAATAACATCTATTTTCTTACAAACCATAATTGTCCTTTTACTTCTAACATTGTGTACTGCGAGAATTCCCTCTACGTTTGATAAAGGAGTATACATTTTTATAAACATTTATATTTTTTGGGAAAAACAAATTGATATGTTTTTTCAATTTAAGATCTTCAAGAATCTACAAAAAAAACAACATTTGAAAAAAATATAAGTTTGTTTCATTAAATTGAATTACGCTTTGGCAACCTAACTGCAATGGCCACCACTGTACGTCCTTAAAGTTACAATGAAAAACTTTTAAACTGTATTATTAGTCCGCTTGTTCCAGTAAATCTGTAAGAGGGAATCCCGCACAACTAGAAGATGATCTTGCAATGATCTTCCTTTCACTGTCTAAATGCACTTCATTATAATACAGTCGTTCTAAAATTCCTGTTTAACAAGTCAACTCCGTACATTTCAAATTCTGCGACCCGGTTACAGCAATGCTCTACCATTTATGCAAACAATTCACGTAATTAAAACAACCAGTCAATTGTTTTCAATCTCTAACCACTCACCCACTCATCCTACCGTTTTACCTCAAAAAGCGTAAGAAAGTATCCGTGCGCTACAGTATTCTAATTTTCCCACCATCCTCGTTTGCACATTACGCACACCGTACACAATCATCAAGAAGTTCCTACTTGCAACCGGGATGATGGTACCACCATCTTACCCGTTGGGGCAGAACCCCAACCCCAGCCTTAGAAACACTTCCTGTGTTCTAAACCATTCACGGCCATCATCGTCGTAAAGCAGCATTGGCGGTAACCGTACTGCGTGACGCCCGGTAAAACTGGCAAGCTTTTAATCTGGTTTAATTCATGCGAGGATTAGTGGCATGAAACTTTCAGGAAAATTGATAATAAATACATTCACAGCAACCTGAGAATGGTTTACGTGCGAGCGCACCGCTTTTGACGCACGGGGATTTTCGCAAGACCCTATCAACAAATCTTAGACAAACCATGACATGGCCCAAGACACAGCACAGCACAAGTCGGCTCTGTTCGTATCGTACCGGAAGGAGTCAGTTGTGAGCAATGCCTGACAGTCTTGTTGCCTGTGCTAAGCTGCGCCTGCTAGCAACATGAGGCCCGGTATCCATTATTCCAAGGTGTTGACTTCTTGAGAAACGTCTCCATTTTTCGTTGAGTGGCAACGGAGAAAAGCGAAAGTGGAAGTTTTCTTGCAAGATTTCCTATCTTGGTTGGCATCGTCATTGTTTCGTTGGCTGCTGGGGTTTCCAGCCTTTGTTTCTTAGCTAATGAATAGTATGCTGAGATACGTTTGTCAATCGTCTTTCCAATACGATGGTGACTGCGATGAGGAAAAGCAGGTCAGGTGGTGATTTCAAGGGAAACCCCGATATTTTCCTGCAACCTCAGCATCACGTGCGTACCACATTTTAAACGGAACATTTCTCAGTCCAAACGACCACGCTACGAGCCACTGTGAAACAGTGAAAGGCTTTCAGCATGGATTGTGTTGTACGAATGACTGATTGTCTCGGTCGGATTGATGGAATTCTGCAGGAGATGCGTTTCATCGAGTCACCAGACCCATGNCCTATCTTGGTTGGCATCGTCATTGTTTCGTTGGCTGCTGGGGTTTCCAGCCTTTGTTTCTTAGCTAATGAATAGTATGCTGAGATACGTTTGTCAATCGTCTTTCCAATACGATGGTTACTCCGTTGAGGAAAAGCAGGTCAGGTGGTGCTTTCAAGGGAAACCCCAATATTTTCCTGCAGCCTCAGCATCACGTGCGTACCACATTTTAAACGGAACATTTCTCAGTCCAAACGACCACGCTACGAGCCACTGTGAAACAGTGAAAGGCTTTCAGCATGGATTGTGTTGTACGAATGACTGATTGTCTCGGTCGGCTTGATGGAATTCTGCAGGAGATGCGTTTCATCGAGTCACCAGACCCATGTCACAAGCATCATAAAAACCTCGCGCACGTGATGATTCGCTTGCGAGCAACGGAGGATCTGCCATTTTCTAAACTTTGGAAATCGGAAACCAATCAATCAATTATCGTCAATTACCATGCGCCTCCATCAACACCACAAGTGCGTCCGTTTTCTTAGGTACAATTTTGCAGCCCAAGAGCATTTCCGCCAAGCGGAATCACTCAACTCAGTGGTGAGGGTTATCTGTACTTGCTGCGGAGAACTGTATTAATTTTAAAATCCATTAAAAAGCTCCGTCTCGAGAGAGGGTTTGATGGTGATATGCAAATAAAGATTTTTAGCATTTGCTGCTCGTTGAAACAGATTCGGTGTAAAATCTGTTACATTCTCCGTTTATGAATGTTGATGAATTCATTTATTATCTTTGATTTTAATTAATTTAACTAACAATTGTCATTTTTTTTTGTTCAAAATATAAGGTTAGAGCGTGTTTTTCATTTCTTAAGATCTCTTTCTAGTTAAAAATTTTTTGTCTTCTTTTGTTCTGTTATTCACTATTTCCCATCTAACATAGTCCATCCTTCCTTCATTTTTTGAATATCAGTTTCAGCTAGTTGTAGAAGCTTTCATTGATTTCAATGTATAACAAAGAAATACTTTGTTTGAAATGGATTAGTTATATCTTTGAAAGCATAAAACTATTTGAACATTAACAACATATACTACAATATTACACAGACAATATTTCACGAACTGGTTCTCTGAACAAAACCAATTGCGTATCCATTTTGGAATTCATTTTGCGTCCCTGAACTCATCTGTTCCTCCTTGAATCTTCAGCCGGAAAGCGGAATGTTTAACGCCACCACTAACAAACAACCGAAAAATGCGTTTGATCTTCACCGAACGGGTACCCGTTTGGTAGCAGAATTTCAAAACAGAAAATTAAACAACACGAGTTGTAACACATCTACTCTAACAAATCACACCCAAAACTGTCAAACGGTTGTGCGCTTTTTGTGGATGTTGTTGTTTCAATTTATTCGCTATCAGTTTTTGCCGATACAAGGGACATTGAACATTATGATTCGCTTGGTTTTATTTAACAAATATAAATCCTCTTTCCAGGAGGTCTTGGTCTGCAATGGCTCACTTTCCTGTACTTTATTTATTCGTAACTGTAATAGTCAAGTACCTTAAACTTTCCTGTGCAAAATTGGCAGGTTTATTTTATGTTTGTTATATATTATATTCTTTGAAGTAATAACATCTAATCTTACAACAAATGTTCACGTTTGAAAGTAAACATTTTTTAGAAAAAAGTTACAAAAATCTAACAAAGGCTGACATTTTCAATAAAAACAATTTATTTAATATTTACACAAACAGACATTTTTCGTTACTGGCTCCACGCTTAATGCAAATCCAAATGCTTAATGCTTAATCCAAATAAATCCTTATGAAAGTGTACAATCTATTTTACTGTTGTGCTGAAGCTGTAGATCAAGATGGAAAAAAAGGTTTTTATATTTCCTGGTAGCTTTTATGTAACAAAAAAAAACATTCAGATGTTGAGTAATAAATTATTCTGCGTAAAAAGACACGAACAGCAAAGGCTTCAATTTGTAAATTTCTCAACAAAAACTCTTCCGCAACACTTGCTACCACCTACATTGTGGCAAATAAAACCGTTGGATGGTTTGTGAAACGGAATATCGAATACTTCGCTACACATTAAACCTTCTCAAGTGCACTTCGGTTGAATACCAGCAAAATTGGCATGCTGGCAGCTTACGGTCGCATGAACGAATTTCGGACGAACGTTGCTTTATCCTTCCGATGGTCAAAGCATCTTACCGTCGCTATGGTAACGCTTCAAACTTCAGCTCACAGTTGAGCGATTGCTGGAAAATTGAAGGCACCAAAACAGGGAGCTTTGTGCAGCTGTGTTAGTGCTCCAGTGTGCCGATACCAACACATTGATCTGGAAAAGTGTGTTTTCCCCTATCCGAATAGCTCTTTTTGTGGGTGAAAAGGGGGGTTAGTAGAAGAAGGACGTTGGAGATAAGATAAGCGAGAAAGAGAGGACGTAGAAAATCACGGTCCTGGAATTGGTAGCAGCAGTTTTCCAGCTTTCGCCATTTTGGACAATCCACACCCCCACAAGAATGCTTTTGTAGCGAACGGTGTTTTCGCTTGTACCATTTCCACAAGGCAGCAGCATCGAATACGAAGGGGGGAGCTCCGGAAACGTAGAATGAATTTTTCAGAAGCATGCGCGGGGCAGTCGCATTGATTCGTGTGTGCCGTAGTTTTTTCCATCTTACTCCACCGTGTTGGCTGCTTCTGAGCTGACGGTAACCATTTTGCCGAAGGGCTCCATCCGTTTTCTTACAGCACTTTATGTCTCCTGTTTTCCAGAACTTTTGCTGATGGTAGAAAAGAAGTTTTTTATTTTGTGTTTTTTTTTGCTTAAGAAGACAACAAGATTTTCGTTTCATCTGCCGTTGGCATTGTGTCGTTAGTTACGATTTAAAATACAAACCGGAAACTTTATTACTTTTTGTGCCTGGTTTGGCATTAGTATCTGTCTTTGTTGTGTGCCAAGAAAAGTTTGTTCAAATCAATTAAAAAAGAATTTTATTCGACAGAAGCATGCTTTAAGCAAACTCAATATCTTATAGCAAATGGGGCTGCAAATTCGCTCGTTTTTGTTCACTCGTGCTGTAGAAATTATCACTCCTTTGTTCTACGCTTGAAAGCAACCGTTTATTACATTCAATGGTATTTTAATACTATTTATTATCATATTTGATTTATTTTTTTTGTACTTGATTATTTTTCCTTTACCGAAACATGCAGTGCAAAAGATATTGTCATATAATAATATATTTGTTTTTGTTGGTATAGATAAAAATAATCTTCCAGCTAATTATATGTAAAAATGTGAATCGGAAGAAGCATTTTCTATCTTCTTATTGACACTTTTATATTTTTCGTAACAGTGAAAAACGATAGAAACTACAAAAAAAGGTGCAAGGGAAAAAATTATTTAAAAACTATTCAAAAATAAATTAGGCGAATATTTTAAACATTATTATGGACGTCTCTTAAAAACTTGCAAGATTTCTGATTATAATAATCTCATTTGAAGAATTTATGTATGATTTTAAATATTGATTTTTGTTTTATTAAGTTGGATAAATAGCTATTCAAAATGTGCACCCAAATCTTTTAGAAAATATCCTTTCAATATGAAAACGTTCATCTGCAGTACTTTGCCATAGTAGAAAATATTTATTTATAATTGTAGAACATTTTTTTAGTATTTGTAGCACAGTTATCATATCTATCTAAAGCTTATATTTATTCAAGAAACAGTTATTCCTATACAAATTGATTACACACAGTAAAAACTGTTTTTTCGTTGTTACCATTATCATAATTTAATTTTTAAGCTAGTTTACATTTATCCTGTTCTGGTAACTTGTTTAATATTTCCCTCCGTAATTCCCCTATTTCAATCCATTTGAATATAATTCCAGTCAATTATCCAGTCAAAACATTCATGCTTTTCGTGCGTTTATTAAATATTGTTTGAAAGCCCCTTTGACCACATCCATTAGGCGGCCACCTTACAGGCAACAGTCGGTTCTAAAGCAAAAAAAAAATCCAAAGCTTCCGAACTTTTCGGCATCAAGAGCTTCGTGTCTGTGATGAAACCATTGCGTAGATGTTGAACCGAAGAAATACAATACCACACCGTAGCAAAATAACGATGGAAAAAAAGGCCACAAACTGAAAGAAACCCCCGAACACCAAACAAAGCAGGTCATCAGCAGCAGCAGCAGCGGCACCACCAGCAGCTTCACGACCTGGTAGCGTCATTAGTACCCAATTTCACACCAACCTGCCAAAATATTTATTAGTTTCAGCTTTATTTACTCATCCATATTCCACTGGTCACTGGTGTGCGAGCATTTGGATCGGTATCTCTTTTACGTAGAACAGGTCTGAAACAGGTCCAGATCGACGGACGGAGGGACTGGTCATTTAACTTTTCAGGATCTTCGGCAAATGCCGTCGGTAAATTGAAAAACAAATACAAAGCCTTTGGGTACGAAATATCGAACTTTTTTTAATTTTTTAACAAACAATGTTTTTAAGTAACATTGTGTGAAATGTTCTTATAAAAACTAAAAAAACATTTTATTGGATAAGCAAAAAATTGGATTAGATAAGAAGAATCCTTTTTTCTTGTAGTTGTTTCAATCAAATTCCATCCCAATTTTGAAGCTAATTTAATTTCTTACCAACTTTATCACATCACTTGACCATTTTCTTTTATCAACAAAAACAAAAAGTTGCACATTTTGCTCAACAAGAAAACAAAAAAAATGAAATACCAAACAGGTGTCTGGTGCTATTGTCACCAAAAGGCATATAATGCACAAAGAATGTTTTTGTCATGCAACTTACTGGTGTCTCAGGGGAAATGTTTTTTTTTCAACCTGTTTTACCATTGGCCTTTAAGCGAGCCAGAAAAACCGCAACTTTTCTTAGACAAGGATTTTGTGACTGTTGTTCCCGAAACGGAATAGTGATGTTGTTGCTTTTTATACATACATTTTTAAAACCTATTCCATCACTATCATCCACCGTTCTTCCGTCATCCGTCACTTATCAACCGTGGCGGCGATGGTCGTTGAAGTTGTCCGTAATGTAACGATAACGGTTTGCATTTCCCATCGAGTTCCTACATTTTTTTTTTCAAGTGAACTGCAAGTGGAAAACGGCATTCAACAATCACAATGCGATTACTCGCTCGGTTTCACATTTTTCACTTTACCACATTGGAAAGGAAAGGACATAACCGTTCGAAAACCCGTACCAAAACAACCGAACACGTACACCACCAGGGTTTGAGCGACGCTGGCTGTACGTTGATGTTGTGTTTTTCCCTTTTCAAGGATAGATTTTTATTTCCATCATTTATATTTCATTCGGAGCCAAAGTAGTTTTACGTGTAACCTCACCGGGAACCGCCCATTGGGAATTGGGAACGTTCTTTCTGGTTCGAATGGCCAGAATGCCCGCCGTACTTTCTGGAAAGCAACAAATACAATCAACACACACACATAAACAGAAATATTAACAGCGAGAAAAACCTTAAGTCTACGGTAAAGTCCTAGAAATGGAGGACCAATATTTTATCACTTCCAAACTCCTCGCGGCAGACACTTCTTGGTGTGTCTTGGTAAGGTGTGTTTCTGCTCGTGTCTTCTCATTCAGACACAAAAACATACCACAAATGAAGGCAACAATTGTTGCTGGAAGAAAACATTCCTGGTACATTTTTGTCACTAATTTATTTTTACAATAACTAGCAAGTTATAGTGACGGTACATGGAATTACCATGATTTGCATTAAATGGATTAGGTCCAGTCGCAAGCAGAAGGTTTTTCATAAAAGGTAAAAAAAAACAAAGTGAAGAGAAATAAACTTATAGGTTGGGCTACAAAAACTTGATAACATTTGTTGCGTAGGAAACAATTTTATAAAATTTTAAAATTTTTAAATTTAGTCTAATAAATAATCATATAAATATGACAAATCAGAGCAAATGCCTTGTAATATTTTAACTAAAAACACATGCCAACAGATGAGAATCGAATTCGATGTCTCCTATTATTGGGAAAAGAAGTTTCAGTTCGACCAGTTCCAGCACACAGCACGTAAAATTTACCTCTTACTCACCGGATGCATCCCGGATCATCTTCACAAACCCCTCACTGCGCCCCACGCGTCATTGGCTGTGGCCGTCGAATAGCCGTAATGGTATCAAAACCGGGAGTAATGAGACGGGTAATTAATCATTCGGTCTCCACCATCAAAGTGTGCCGGAGATAAATGGAAAGGATTCCCCTGGACCGTTGATGGCCGAAATGGGACCATCTACGCTCCCTATGCTGCATGTATCTATATATGCGCTGTGTGTTTGCTTGAATGTGTTTTGCCGGACGGATGCTGAAAGGCACACCACGCGGACCAATGCGGATATCTGTCCATAAAATGGGTACGGTGGTGAGAAATGATTTTCCGTTTGACAACATTATTATCGCATTTGGTGTACTGAGTGAGACATAAATTACTCCCTTTCGAAAGGGAAGGAAGGTGCCTCCGAACGGTGCCAAGACGAATGGCAAGCGAGTGGTTTTGATTTGGGATATAGTATTATTGGCAACTGGGAAAGTCAATAGATAAACCATCGCCTTTTGCCAACCACTGGGCACTATATTGAACCTTAAATCAATAAGAAAGAAGCATCCAACGTGGGCTTGAATGTCCAGGTCCGGTCAGAAAAATAGCGATGGTCGATAGAAAAGGGCTAAAAAAAGGTCAATTGGAGTACAAATCTTGACACACAAGTAGATACACAACTTTGGGTGTTTTAAAATGCACGATTTACACATAATACCAAGAAACAAGTTGAGAAGTTTAGAATACTATCAAAAAATTTATTCGATTGATTTGTTTGTTGTTTTTTTATCTTATCGAGACGGTTTGTATATCTCTTAGTTTATTGAAGCAACTTAAGTGGATTAGGAATTAATTGGGTGGCAGCCTTTAAGGGTAGAATGCAATTTTTGATCTGTTTGAGTATTTGAAGCGACATTTGATTTAGTTACATTTTTTATTTTCGTGCCAAGAATTGACAAAAAGCCTACAAAGTGTTTCATAGTAAAATAAAAATACAGTAACCAATACCGCCAAACCGTTCTACAAGAATAAAACTAAATTTAAAAATAAAAAAAAAATTTAAATAAAATTAAAATAAAAATACAGTAATATTACTACAACAAAAACTACAAAAAAAAATAAATTTAAGAACAACTAAAACAATAGCAAAAAAAATTACAAAGTAACAAAGTACAAAGTAAATAACAAACAATGACAACTCAACTGTGTAATAAACGTTGAACAGGTTGAACAGATTGCGTATACCAAAAGTTTACTATAATTTCCTTTTCTTTCTAATTATTCGTATGTTTAAATTGCATAAGGGTTTATTTATTAATATTTCTGCGGCAAATTAGAAATCAATACGGAAGAAACTTGTATGGGAGTGAAAGTATGAAACCCCAAAACATTCTCTCACGATGCACTAAAGTGTAAACGAGCGGACACTGTTCTGCAAACAATGCTGTACCTAGCCGATCCTTCTTGGCATATCCTTTCGGTTGTTGCCCAAACAAAGTCAACTTACAAAAATCAATGAAAAATCAACCAACCACCACCATTAAACACCATTAAAACACACACACTCGCACCGAGTTTGCCGTACGTCCTTGCCATTATCCCTGTGCGATATTCCCTCTGGACACCAAGCCTTGGATTGCCCTTCCGCTTCATTCCATCCGCCGTCTGCCAGGCAAGTCAATCAAAGCCGTGTACGCGGATGACTTTTCACGCCTGTGATGTGCCGTGTCTTACCCTCTCTCATTAGTTCCCGCTCATTTCCATACCGGCCGAGTAACGAGGGTGAAAAATATGCTTCATCAGGTACGAATCATACGATGAGACGGTGGTTTTTCATCCGTAACACTTAGATTTTAGTTATCTCTTTTTTTGTTGGGAGCGTTTTATCCTGCCACATATCCATTTTTTTTCTGACGATCCTTCTTTTTGGTCGCATATGTTACAATTGAAATCAGGCAATTGTTGTTGGGGTAGTATTACCCTAAGTTCTATTTGATATCAGGCATATTATACTCAGAAGGGAATTCAATTGTGAACTTATGGATGGCTTTTTGGTTAAAAAAAATAAAACTGAAAGTCATTGTACTTAAAATCATAAAAAAGCGATTTGTTTGTTTAGTTATGCATTAAATTTAATGATTCATAATTCCTAAAATTTACAATACTACAATTATTGCTAAAATTATTTTACACTATCCTCTTGTTTTGTCGTGACAAACAATCAATTAATCAAATATCCTTAACCCTGATACACTACATTCATTAAGGAGTGTTTTGACGTAACATTACAAATTAATAAACCTATGTATCCATTGTTATTTGATTACGTATGATAACAAACTTTACAAACAAACGAACCTTTCCCTCGAATACCGATCGACGGTAACTAACTCACACACACACCCAATGACTGGTCTGATTTCGCCCTAAAACGGGCTGTCATCGTTACACACAGTGTTGCGTGCGGTTAGCAAATACGGACTCATGAATTTATAATATGCAGTTTCCCCCCCTCGCATTCGATTAAAAAGTTGAATTAGTTTATCCTAACGGTCGGGGGTGGTTTTTCCCTCCTCACGATGTTCGACACACTTTCGAAAGGGCGGCAAATCTTTGCTAAATTTAGCGACTACATCCAAAAAGTGGCAAACATTCACCACAACAAACGAGTCAATGGNTTAATGATTCATAATTCCTAAAATTTAATGTAACAATTATTGCTAAAATTATTTTACACTATCCTCTTGTTTTATTTTTCTTTGTCGTGACAAACAATCAATTAATCAAATATCCTTAACCCTGATACACTACATTCATTAAGGAGTGTTTTGACGTAACATTACAAATTAATAAACCTATGTATCCATTGTTATTTGATTACGTATGATAACAAACTTTACAAACAAACGAACCTTTCCCTCGAATACCGATCGACGGTAACTAACTCACACACACACCCAATGACTGGTCTGATTTGGCCCTAAAACGGGCTGTCATCGTTACACACAGTGTTGCGTGCGGTTAGCAAATACGGACTCATGAATTTATAATATGCAGTTTCCCCCCCTCGCATTCGATTAAAAAGTTGAATTAGTTTATCCTAACGGTCGGGGGTGGTTTTTCCCTCCTCACGATGTTCGACACAGTTTCGAAAGGGCGGCAAATCTTTGCTAAATTTAGCGACTACATCCAAAAAGTGGCAAACATCCACCACAACAAACGAGTCAATGGCATCAGCCAGCATGGCGTATCGTTACATTGCGGCATAAGCATAACGCTTCGGCCAAAAGATGATCTCATTTGTGTTTGTTGCTTTGGTTCTTTCTCCATACTGTCGAAGCCATAAACCGGTATCATTATCATAGATCATTGTTTACCCACTGCACTTGTGAAGGCGAGCAACCTTCACCTAAAGTGGCTGTGTGAAAATTATGCTACTAAAAACTGGAGGAGGGAAAAAACACGCTCGTACTCATCCTAGAAAAGCGAATGTGGCGAGTTTTGAGGCATTTTTTTTCGCGCTCCTGTGCGTCCTCTAATGTACATTGCAGCGTGTACCCAAGTGCACCTACAGAGACACTCGATACCATTTGGGCTTATTGTCACCCCTTAACAATTTTTTTTCCACCCCTTGTTTTGTATTCCCACACATTGCCTGGTGGAACTGGATTGTGCGTTGTGGTCCCTTTCTTAACTTTAAACCGTAACCAAGGAGAATGGAAAAACTCCTAGCTACCCGCTTCCCTTACCCCGCGTGCCATACCATTTTCTGCAATTTCATACATAATAACCATAATCGTAATGATAAACAACAGTGAATAATAAATAGCACGTGATTACCAACCGCGCGCGTTGATACGCGCAAGAGCACAATAACAGAGAAGAGAAAACAACTTCAAGCAGGACGCCGCAACAACAACAAAAAAAAAGAAGTGAAACACAAAAATGTTCCCACCCAACCTGGCCATCCCTGTGGCCACTCAATTTCATCAAGCCACAACACAATCACCACCAATCGACTGGTGTTATTTCCGTGCATTAAAAATGTCCTATGTAGGTTGGTCTGCGCCAAATACAAAAAAAAACTATTGTTCCCTGTCGGTGTTGCTGTCGGGGTCGCCAACTATGTGGGAGGATTTTTTTTCCACAATCTTACATTATTTGAACTGTTAATGAACTGTAGATTTGTAAAACGATACTTAAAATTTATTAAAATCATATTCCCACCAATGACGTACTAAATTTTCACGCATTTTCTCCTTCTCTCTCTCTCTCTATCTTTTGCACTCAGGTTTGGTTCCAAAATCGACGTGCCAAGTGGAAAAAGCGAAAGAAGACTACGAATGTATTCCGCACGCCGGGTAAGTACAGGACACCTTTCTAAAATAAAACTGAAAATCAAAGTAATTTACGCACCAATTCCGTTCCTTTGTTTCGCAGGAGCCCTATTACCCTCGCACGGATTGCCCCCGTTCGGGGCCAACATAACCAACATAGCGATGAGCGAAAGCTTATGCGGCACGTCAATGTTTGGGGGCGATCGATGGGGCGTTGGTGTTAATCCGATGACTGCCGGTAGGTACAAGTGGCTCGTTTGCCAAACCGAAACAGTTCCACTAATACGCGTATACTAACATCAGTTTTAATATGAATTATTGTAACTTTTGAACAAAAGCAACTATCGTCCATTTAATGGTTTCCAATGTGTTTTTTTCCTTCTATTTTATGCACACATTTGCAATGGCTTAACACTTAACACCACTAACCACACCTTGAATGCAACTAACCAATGGTTTATGGTACGGCGTCCGGTGCAGGATTCGGTCAGCTGAACCAATCATCCTCGCTTTCCTCATCGCTCAACACCGGGCTTAACACGGGCATTAACATATCGTCGGCGATGGGAGCCGGCGGGTATCATAATTATGGACTGAACGCGTTAGGTAATTAAACTAATAATATCCGTAATTTGGGTCTAGTTTATGGTACTATTGATATTTGTATAATCCGAATGAATTTGTTACATGTAAAATCTTACGATACGGGGATATTCTTTTGTTTCAAACAGTTTTTTTTTGTTATTCATATTACATCCTTAAAGATTTCATTTAAATGAAATATAACATTTACAACGAATAAGCGATAAAAACCACTATGGAAATGAACGAGTGGTTCAATGGCAATAATGTATAAAATCAAAATGGACTAAGAAATAAAATTCCTTGAAATGGACTTGAGGTTCTGAGGTTAAATATAAAAAGATTGACGCAATAGTTTATTACATAATTAAAAAAAAACTGACATAATGAATTGGGTTATAAAGTTTAATTAGCATAACAAATAAAGCTAAATAAAATAGTGTCATAAAAAATTAGTGACTTAAAATGTATGTAAATCTAATCGTTAAATGGTGGTTTTCATTTTTTTGTAAGTTAGTATTAACAAAAGCTGACAATGGAGATTTCATTAACTATTTCTGATTCTGATTATACTATTAAAGTCCTTTAGTATAATCGAAACACTTTTATGTACTGCTTTGTCTTGAGTTATATTTTTATGTAGAATATATGTAGAGTATTCACAGAGCATTTCTAGCATTTTGTTGAAAAATATTCTAAAATCAGATTAACGGTTTATTTTTTGTTCCTCACACTGTTGGGAAACAAAGTTTTTATCGATCTCTTCTTTCATTTTCAATAACTGGATAAATAATTATGTTAAGTGCTGTAGTATAAAAGTATCTCTAGTGTGCTTCTACGATAGAAGTATGTCTAGTAGTGACCCTACAACCTCAAGAGGTCTTGTCCTGCCATTTCTGGCTTTTCTTGACTTTAAACTATGTAGCAGGATAGTCAGTCCTGTGTCCGGATTCGGATAGGATTAGATACCGCATACACTACCAGGTAACCCCTGTCTCGTAAATTCAGATAATTTATGTATTTAATAATATTATTATCCTTACACTTCTTCTTCTTCTTCTTCTTGGCTTAACGACCTTACAGGTCACGCCGGCCATTTCTGGCTTACTAGACTTATTTTACCACGTAGCCGGATAGTCAGTCCTTGCTACGGGGGAACGGTCCGGATGGGATTTGAACCCGGTCCGGCCGTGTGGACTGGCGCCGTTTATCACATGCACCACCGGACCGCCCGGACCGGATCCTTACACTATCACTACTATTAACACTATTTGAACTACGCTTCACTACCGATTGCATACATTTAGGCGGATATATAGATTTTACAAGGACTGATTTCACATTTAACATTTTTCCTCGTACTTCATCGTAAAATGTGAGCAACGTTTAGTTATAATACAACTAGCTCACCCGGCAAACCTAGCTTTGCCCTTAAACATGCGTTTTGTTATTAAAGTTTTCTAGAAAGCAGTTTGAATGTTGATCCGTGTAGTGATTAGAGAAAATCGTTGATTAATTGAAATTTTTTATATTACCTATTACAATTCTTGATCAAAATGATATCAAGTATCAAAAAGCAATTTCTTCTTCTTCTGTTGTGGCACTTCTTCTCCATTTCTGGCGCTTCATGAGGTATTCTGGCTTTCCTTGAAGATTGGTATTTAATACCAGGTCCTTCCATGCAAGGCGCCAATTCCACATTCAAATCACTGAACAATTTTGTTTAATTATTCACGCAACTTATCACTCACTTTACGCTTTAAGGAATAAAATTACACAAATAAGTCGTCATGTATACCTACTTTGATTGATTTATTCGTTAGAACTTTTTTGTTTCCATAGTGTTCAACATTATTCGTGTTGAAAAAATGGCTATGACTACTTGATAACTCCCGTAGGAAAAACAGAAAAGAATTCATAATATTGGCCAGAAGCCACCTAGCAAAACGAAACGTAGCGGTAAACCTATTCTCATATCTAACGAATGTTCAGCGAAAATTTCATACAAATCGGTTCAGCCGTTTAAGAGGAGTTTGCACACTAACACCGCGACACGAGAATTTTATATATATAGATTTTCTTTTATCATATGTATGGTGCATATTAATATATAGAACTAGTTGCACTGGTTTGTCTGTTGCTTTCCTAATTCCAAAACGCGCTTTGCAAGGTCATGTCGAAGAAAACCAACACTAAGGCGTATGTCAGCTCACATAAAACCTCACCTAATGGTCAAATAGAACATCGCCGAGAATGGGTACGACCCTACCCACCCGCTTACACCACTACACGCCTTGAATTGTGCGCTTTGGCAATGGTTCGTCACGACTTACTACTGCACGCACGGGCCCATCCGGTATGCGGAACCCATTAACACCTTTCCGGAGGTTGGGATAAGAAATGGACAGCAAAAAAAAGCGTATCGACACAAAATTATTCATGCTCGCAACACTCTAGCACCGAACGAAGCCTTGGCCACGAGGACGACTTAGGGTTGTTTTTTTACCACCGGTCGCCGGTTTCGATCGTCTCAACGTGGGGCCTCGCAAGGTGTCGAATGAACAGAAATGACTGAAAAATGTTTTTCGGTTGCTGACGGAGATGTTTGTTTGTTCAAACTAAAAAAAAGGAACTGTCCATGTCTGGGTTGTTTTTCAAGTGAATCCATCCAGTCAACCATAACTCTGGGGCATGTGAGATGGTGCTAAAGGTGACCGTACAGTTCTGGCTTTGTTAAACATGAAAATCCGTTCCTTTTTTTACCTTTTCTTTGCACCAGGTGATACGATGATGTACCAACATTCGGTTGGTGGTGTAGGCTGCACGGGAGGCTCACCCACGTCCACCCCGCCCAACATCAATGCTTGCTCACCATCTACTCCACCCCTTACAAATAGTGGCCAGCAGCCGAATCAGCCTCAGCAGCAACAGCATCAGCAACAGCAGCAGCAACAACAGCAGCAACAGCAAGGTGCCAGCCAGAACGATGCATCGGCCAATGGGGAAATGGTACGTTTACATTTTTCAGACCGGCGCTTAAAACCGTTTTAATAAGTCTTGTGTGATTTTTTTTTGTATGTTTTCTTATCTATTTGTTTTGTTTGATGTACTATAAAGTTCTTGTTCTTTCTTTGATTTCTTAATTTTCTTTAAAAATGTTTAAGACGTACGCCTTATGTATATCGTTCGTTAATTCCTTGTGCACGTTATACATTGTTGCACACTTGTAAATTATTTTTAATTTTTTTATACTTTTATAATCGTCAAACGCTTCATTTTTTCGCGAAGATATACAGCCAGTATGTTTAAAAAAACAGTTTTTTGCAATTTCTCATATATATCAATATATATCAATACATATATCAACAAATAACGATCTTTAAGTCCTATTTGCTATTTCCGAACACATTATCCTGAAAACAATTTTTTACCGTTGTAAACCTAAAATTTCCCGGAGATCTGTGAATTGCTTAACTTGAATATTTATTCAGATATTCTTGACATATTTATATTATAGACAAAATACTGACAAATACTAAGCCAAAGATCACTATTTTAACTGTAAACGTTTCTTATTTTGTCATAAGAAAAAAACTTTCAAACTTGGCAAAGCACAAACTGCAGCTTCGGAGCGATTATCTCCTCCTAAATAATTGAATATTTACCAAAACATTAAACAAGTAGCATAAATTATCTCTAATTGTTCTAACTCATTCCGTTACCAATCTTTTACACGCAGCCCGGCCCCAACCAGCATGGTATCGGTAACTGTCAGAGCTTGTCCACCGGTACCCCGGACGGAGATGACGATGTTTGGCGAGGACACAGCATAGCGGCCCTACGACGCCGAGCGTCCGAATTGAATCAAACCATGCCCTCCTACTTGCATGCGCACAACTACGATCATCACAACTCGGTGTATTGACTGCAGCTGTTCAAATGAGCGGCCAAATTGCAACTTGCACAATGACTAGCAACAACACGGGCGCAGACCCAGCATACGAGAAAGGCCTGGAGGGTGGCAGTATTTCGACACAAAATTCGAATACCGGAGCAGTATTACGGGAGCGGCAGGCAGGAAAGATACACAGAGTCGGCGCCCCTGTGTTCACACTTTACGAAGCACATTGCTGGAAAGACCGAAGAGCACTGGTGGAACTTCATTTTATATGTGTTTTCCTTTTTTGTTGGAATAGTCTGTTACATTTGTCATTAAGATAGTTTGCCGTTTTCTGTTTAGTTTCGTATCGTCTTAGGACGGGATCAACCACAATCCCGCACATGTAAATCAAATTCAATGTAAAGTTTAGTATCATATCATCGAGTAGCAAACGAGCAGGTCATCATCATTTTGGAAGCATGCACACTAAAAACGGGAAACAAACATTAAGAGCTCCACCTGAAATCGATGTATACGAGTGCAGCCCTGTGGTGATGCGGAGAACAGGATATTCGCCCTTAGCTGATCGTCATTAATCCAAAACAAAATAAACACAATTCAATTGTAATGAACGTAACTTATTTGCATGCAACCTTAAGTGAAGCAGGATGGTCGGCCCCAATTAGAGAGAGAGAGAAAGAGAGAGAGAGGGATCTAGAGCATTAATGCACATTAATACACTCCCTAGTGATCAAGTAAACTATCGAGCCTAAAAATAAAACGAGAAACATCAAGCGTTAAACCAATGTATACGAAACAATGCTCGGATGCCTGGACGAGCGTGTTGCAAAAAACAGGAACTATGATGCGTTTTTAGAAACTACGGAACACAAGAATGGAAAAATCCAAAATTTCAAGAGACTTGAGAACATGTATACGACTACACGGTTACGATTAGTAAACACTTTGCGCATAAGCCTAGATGCATGCAAAGTGCGAAGAAATTATATTATGAA
>CM028106.1:44205915-44266566 GCA_016170015.1 Anopheles longipalpis
CGGAAATGTCAGAACAGGATGTAACAGTTGTCAAAAATCATACTACTAAAAGAAACAATCCTAGTACGCAGCAAACGCAAAAAAAACCAACCAAATGCACTCAATCGGAGACGCAACAATGCAACTTATTGTAAATAATCGCTTCCATATTATAATTGTTTCTCTCATTCGTACTTGGATTGCCCATTCAAAAAGGAATCGTCCCGTGCTATCTGAAGCTGTGGCTACATTTGTACACCAACCGATGTTTGGCGTTTTGTAGTGATTCAGCTAGAAAAATGTCACCATTCGTTTGAAATCATTTAACTTCCCGGTTTGATTTGCGCGTGGAATAAACAATAACACAGTGCTTGTGCGATCCACCAAGCAAACTAGCCATGTTACTAGCACAGAACATTCAAGATGAAATGTCCGATTAGCAACAGCAGCAGCAAGATCGATGCCAAAAGGGTCAGAAAATATGTATGTTAGTAAAAGTAACTATAGTATTGATATCGAATAAAAAGAACATTCATTTGATTCAATCTAACCGTATACAGATATTGGTATCTTGAACACAGATCTGGTAAGTGCGGGGATTATATTGAATATTTTTTTTAGTGGATGGGGCTTTTAGTTCCCCGCATTCTTAAAATATAAAACACTGGTCTTAAATGATGCTATCTCATTTTACATATTGAAACATACAAATATTTTTTAACAAAATGTCTTTTGTTTTGACCATTTGAAAATGGAAGACTGATTCCTTCTTTTTAAAGGATAATTAAATTGAAAAAGGAAAAAATAAGCGTTTTACGCGATTATCAAAAGTGTTTTCGATCGTATTGGTGTTTATATTTTCATTTTTTATGTATGGATCATAAAGTTATTTTTCAGACAACTTCCTAATCCTTTTCGTTCGAATTAACGTGCAAATTGAAATTCAATATGTCTCGCTTCTGGCGTAGTATTTTCACTGGGATACTCGTATGACAGCCGTATGACAGCTTGCACATCAATTGGTCGAACAGAAATCGTGCTATGATCGAACCTGCCTTTTCCACGCTTTGAAGTATACAAACAAACAACCTTCATTCGTGCCTCTTTTGTTGTGCGGAAAGACGAAAACGCGATACACGGTTAAAACTAATTCGTCAATCTTTTCTCTCTTCGTGCTACAAAGCAGTACAAAATGAACCGTTTATTCGGAAAATCGAAACCTAAAGAGCCGGGCCCAAGCATCAGTGATTGTATCAGCGGTGTAAGATGCTATGCATGCATTTATTTCAAGCGGATGACTCACCCTACCGTCTTTCCTTTTCACACCATACAACATGCAGGTTGATGCACGGGCGGAGACAATCGAAGGCAAAATAAAGACGCTCGATAACGAACTGCGGAAGTATAAAGACCAAATGGCCAAGATGCGCGAAGGTCCGGCGAAGAACGCCGTCAAACAAAAGGCCATGCGTGTGCTGAAGCAACGTAAACAGTACGAGAGCCAGGTAGAAAATTTGCGGAACCAGTCATTCAACATGGAGCAGGCAAACTTTGCCCATCAAACGCTGAAGGATACTCAAGCGACGGTAGCCGCTATGAAGGATGGCATGAAGTCGATGAAGAAAGAATTCAAGAAGATTAACATCGAGGAGATCGAAGACATACAGGACGATATGGCGGACATGCTGGAGCAGGCGGACGAAGTGCAGGAAGCGATGGGCCGAACGTACGGCATGCCGGAGCTGGATGATGATGAGCTGCAAGCTGAGCTGGATGCGCTCGGTGATGAGATCGCGCTCGATGACGATGCCAGCTATCTGGACGATGTAGTGAAAGCCCCAGAAGCCCCCGACAAGGAACCGGGAGCGGACAGTGTCACTAACAAGGATGGAATACTGGTTGACGAGTTCGGACTGCCAAAGATTCCTGCATCCGTCAAAACATCCTAAGCTTTTTGGCCTTACCAAGCTGCCTTTGGCACGTGATGCTTCCATATAAAAGATTCGTCTGTATATGGGCATCAGCAAGAAATTTACCTTTAATTTACAATTACACAATACAGCATCCCGCAATCGGTCCTTGGCAGCAGGCGGCACCAGTTAGTAAGTGATCAGTTTTGTTGACATGTATATTTTTTCACGATTTTAAATTGTTCTGTTTTACCCTACATTATTACTACTCTTACTAAACCGCAGCACGACCATAAATAGACGATTGATCTTGAACGAAATATCCTACTTCCTTACTCACTTATTTCATCTATAACGGGTACATTCTGCAAATCGGAACATTTACGCCGTAGCAGATCAATTTGCTCCTTCAGATACCGTTCCTTCGCCGCTGCACGTTGGAGAAGAATTTTCGCCTTTTCCAGCAGCTGACTTTTCTTCTCCAGCTTATCTTTTAGCGCTTCATCCGCAGCCGCCTCGTCACGATTCGTCCCGACCGCCGTCGATTCTCCACTGCATCGTACCTTACAGCGGGTGCACGTAACGCTCGACAGAAGTTCTATTTCCACCTGTTGCACAGACACCTTGTTGAGAGCATCCGTGAGATTTTGCTGTAGTTTTTCGTGCTCCCTCTTCAGTCGATCATACAGCTCCTTGGCAATCGTTTCATTCGGTGGGTTGCTATGCGATTCCGCATTAGCCGCACGTTCCCTATTGCGGTGTTCTTTAAGATGTTTGTTTTCGACTCGGAGCTTTTCGATCATGCGCTTCAGGGTGAGTACGGTTTGCTCTAGATTAGCGTTACGCTCGAGTAGATCATTCGGACCGCTCCGTCGACTACATCGTACGCAAAGATTCTCGAAGTTGATAGACTCGGGACAGCCGGCCGTTGCTTTAGCGATCTCTTCCTTTAGTGCGATAACGTATCTTACGAGAAAAAAACACATAGTACGTGTATTAAAATTAAAGAAAACTTGTTCCGCTTTTGTAAGGGTTTAAATTACACAGATTCAAAAAAAAAAAACAAACAAACAAACGAACAAGATAAACAACATTGAGTGATCAACGGCAGACCGCAAATATAACCAGCTTGCGTGTTTCCCCAACGTGTGGGAATTCCCGCGTGATCGAACCGTACAACCGGTTGCGTATTAGGCATAAACATTTCAACAACATAGTGAAGATTCGTTGTTGATAATACATTTCTTAGCATAACGACAAAGTTATGACGTGAAAATAATTAGCCTGGTTTAAAAGCATTTCACCAAAATGTATAATTAATCAAATTGAACTTACTCTTCTAGATGTTTGATCTGTCGTTTCAATCGTTCAGATTCATCACTTTGTCGCAGCATGTCGTTGTCGAGCTGAAGCTGCAATGTCTTAGCTTCCAGACGCACATTCTGCGCTTCCATGTTGCATAGCTTCTCTTGCATCTTTTCCAGCTCATGCGCAACCGTATTGGAACCCTTTGCGTACAAAAAAAGAAACGATAAATTCGAATACCTTCACCTAAAATTGCAAAATCTCACCTTTCTATCAAGCTCCATAGCAATAATTCTTCGCTGTTGCGATTCGATCCGGCTCTTGAGCGCATCGATGATCTCTTTACTGTTTTGTGTGAACATTTGTGTCGTGGTCGTGGTGCTGGTATCCTCCGAAATCGTACTATCCGTGCTGCAGTACTGGTCAGGTGATCCCGAAGGTTGATACTTATTATCCAGCAGCGTTGCACTAGCAGCAGTGTTCGCGCCCGTACCGCCACTACTTAACCGCGTGCGATCACGATCCATTCGAGCGATCGTCGTTTTGGCAGTGTTGAAGTGAACCTTTAACTTTTCCAACTCCACTTCCCGCTCCTTCAGCTGCACCTTTAACCGTTCCGCCATTTGCTGCCATCGTTTCTGTTTGTTCCACAGATCCAACTCGGCCGCCGTTTTTGCTCGCCGATTTTCGTTTATCACTGTCTGTTTCCGTAGCTCATCTTTTGTATCTAGTAGTTCGGTTTCCAGCAGCTGTACACGGCGCGCTAGTTGATCTTCCCGCGGAGTTGACATACGATCCGGTTTCATCGCAATGACGGGCCGCTTTATTAGTTGATTTTTCAGCGTTTTTACCAGATCACGCGATTGTTTCTCCCGTTGCTGTATGCTAACAATCTGCCGTTTCAGTGCTTCAATTTGTGTCTTCAGCACCCGATTGCTAGCCTCACTGCGATTCAAATCCGCACTCAACTGGGACACCTGTTCGGCAGAGTGTAGCGATGTATCATTCATAAAGCTGCGTTGATCTTCATGAAATTGTGACAGCGTTTCCGTGAGATCCTGTATGTGCCGATCCTTCTCTTCAAGCATTTCCTTTAGCTGCTCAATCTCCTGTGCGCTTGCGATCGTTTCAGTAAATTCGCGCAAATCGTTCGCTTCCTTAGTTAACCGATCGTTCAGCGATGCCAACTCAATGTCCTTTTCTCGCAGCAATTTTTCGCCCCTTTTCTCCCGACCATTCGCTTCTCGCAGCTGTAACTGCAGTCGCTTGTTTTCATTTTCCAGCTCCTGCACGTTACATTCCAACATTTTCACCTGCACATGAAGATCTTGAATTTCGCGCTCTTTCTTTTCGTCAATTTCATAAATGTTTTCAATTATTTTGTCCGTGTAAACCATTGCACCAGCTTCCGATACGGTTACATCCTCTTCTATCGGTCTGACCTTTTCCGGAACGCTTTCCTGTAGCGCTTTAAGGCGATTTATGTCACTGAGCTGGGTTGAGATATTGTCACATTCCTTCTGTTTATCGTAAAGTTTCTGCTCCAGTTCGTCGATCGTTTGCTTGAGGGTTCTTATTTGGGCCATATTTCCATCGTACACCTCCGAATGCTCGTTACGTTCCGATTTGAGCAACTCTTGGTACCTCGATAATGTTGTATCCTTTTCAAGTAGCAGATTCTGCAGCGAACCTATAGTAGACTGAGAAACACAATTACATTAACTTTCCGCCTTATGGCATGATTTTTTAAACTTACACTAAGAATACTGTCTTCCACGTGATCTTGCTTTGTAACGCTTGGTGATTGTGTTTGTTGCCTAAGCAAACCATCTTTCTCCTCCAGCGATTTCTCCAGCAGCCTTATTCTTCCTTGATACTCGGAGAGTCGACTTTCGGCTTCCAACAGAAGCGCACTTCTAGTGGAAGCTAACATCATTGCCTGTTTAAGCTGAGATTCGAGAGATTTTTGGGCTACGGTTTGAACAGGCTTGGCCGACTGTTCATCGTCTACCACTATGGTTTGATTTCGTTCACTTCTATCGTCGTAATCGTTTATCGTATCACCGGATGAACTTCTTCTTGGCGGTGCTTCTCCAAATGTATCATCTATTATCGGAATCGTGTTAATACACTTGGATGATGTTTCTGGAATTTTACGAAAAGTTTCATTAGGCCAAAGCTTTAGTTTTGATCGGCCAGTCCATCGCTTACCAACAGCTACTTGCACCGCTTTATCAAAGTATTTATCCTGATCCTTGCGCAATCGTTGGGCTGCTGCTTCTTCGCCAAACAACAGCTCGAGCGTGTCCCAGTGTCTCGTGCTGTCTATTTCATTCAACCGATGCTGTTTATTTTCCCGCTGCAAGTGATCGACCTGTTCCTGGCATAGTATCAACTGTCTAGTCAAATACTCACTTTGACTTTCGAACTTAATTAACTGAAATTAGGAAAATGATCGCTGATCAATATTATTACATTTACGCTAAAGGAGTAAAATTACTTACATTGATTTTATCCTGTATATGATTCCCTTCAATATTTTCCTTTAATTTCGCAAATATTCGCGCGTATTCTTCATCCCGAATTTGATTCTGTTGTTTCCGTTGCTGCTCTGCTAAACTTTCACGTAATTCCATTACTTGTGTGTACATCTTAATGAACTCCGGAATTGCAAACGTCGGTAGATAGGTATGGTTACTCGTCGTCAGGCGCTGCAAGCTTTTTTTCAAATACCTACAGAAAAATGTTATAAAGAAATAGTTAAACATAATTTTTAAAGCAATTCCCTATATACGTACCTTATCTTGAGCTTGTTATCTTTCTGTTGGGCACCAATTTCTTGTTCTTGTTGCTCGTATCGTTGCTTAAGGTTATCAAGTTCTTCCATTTTTTGCAACAGTTTTTGCTTCATTTTGTTATTCTCCAGTTTTAAACTTTCCTCCTGCTCACGTACTGCAACGAGGATAATAACATAATAACTTAGTTTCAACACAATAACCATTATCTTTTACTTACCGAGCTCTAGTTCTTTGTTTGCGCGAGCTAATAAATATTTTTCATTCGATTCACTTTGTAGATCAACAACCAGGTGGCGAAGGCTTACTTCTTCCTCTGAATACTTTGAGATAAGGGAATGTTGCGATCGGATTTGATCGTTGGACACTTTTAACAACTCCTCTAAATGACCATTTTTGACCAGTTCACGATTTAATTCACGCTCCAACTCATTCAAACGATCCTTCATGCGCTTGTACTCTTCCTTGGTAATAAACTCTACCGTCAAATTGTTATCCACTATGCTCAATTGGTTTAGTTTGCTATAATCTATGTCGGGCATTTGATCCTTGTCCACCTCTTGTATGTTCTTCAAAAATATGTTATAAATGTTTGTCGCCTCAAACTTCATGCGCACCAGCTCGCTCTCCAACTTCTCGATCAGATCGCTATCGATCGATTCGAACGAATCCTGCTTGTTTGTACCACTCGCTTGCGTTTGTTTCAGCTCGGTACTTTTCCTTGCCAGTTCCAACCGCAGATCGTGCAGCAAATTTAAATGTTCACTCTTGATCTGGCGCAAAGAGTTGTGCAGGTTGTCGTTGTCCGCTTTTAAGAAATCCACCTTTCGCTGTAACGTACAAACGCCCGATTCAATATCCTTTAATCGATCGACCGTTTGAACAAGCAGTCGATCCTTTTCACTCTCAGAAGCACGGGTAATGTGTAGCAGTTCGTTGTACAGCTTTTGCGTTACGTGCAATTCGTCCTGCACCACCAGCAGACGCTCATTTTCCTTTCGGAGCTGTTCGTTTTTTTCCATCAGACGGTCGATTTCCACCGCTTTCAGCAAAACCTGTTCACTAAAATCTAGCTGCTCCGGTTCCAGTCGATCGAGGGATTCCGAATTATCATCCTCGTTGCAAACATTACCAGAATCGTTCACACTCTCCGTCGACTGGACGCTCTTGCTTTTCCGTCCGCTTGCATCCGGATCCACTATGGTCAAACGTTCCTTCAATAGCATATCCCGCTCTCGAGCTGCCAGTAAATCGTTCGGTAGTCGCATACCACTATGCCAACCGGACATTGGTCGCACACTAAGCACGTTTAGCAATTTCTCTAACGTATCCTTATCGATCGTAAGCTGATCCGACATTGCATCATACTCACGAAGTTTTTCTAAAATTTCATGCATTCCATCACGCAGATTCTCGTTCTCCTCCATTACCGTAAGGTATTGTTTTTCCAACTCCACGATACGATGGTAATTATTGGTATCGTCGTTGCTATTGGTGTGTACCGCATCTTTCGTGCCTTCATCGTCAAAATTCATTTTCAACTGTCCAACGCACTTGTCACAGTAATTGAAGCTGTGCCGAAAAATGCACGCCTTGCAGTGTTTCATACTGTCTTGCACGTTGTACTGTTTCAAGCATTTCTCACAAAACTTTACAGCATGTATGTCACTGATCGAGGAAATTATACCGTGTTCTTCTGCCATACTATGACCAGAAGGAGATGGTGTTGGTTTATCACCAACCGGCTCGTTGCTATTTTCTTTTGCTTTTCTATTTATATCCTGCGCTAATGTAGCTAACTTTCGTCTGAAAAATGGACATCATTAAAAAAAGAAAGTTATTATAAGATAAAGTAAACCTGAAAGCAAACATTTACTTGAGGTCATTTTTTTCCAACTTTAGCTGCAAGCGCATCTCTTCCGAAGCACGAAGCTTTAGTGCTAAACGCTCGTTCACTTTAGCGATCTTTTTCTGTTTCGCCAGTATCGAACTCGTTGCGACTACTTCATCATCATCTATGCCTAACCGTTTTCTGAAAGAAAAAACAAAGAAGTAATTTTTACTGAACATGTTAAACATGGTGTGTCCAAGTATCCAAAAATATTCTTCATACCGTAGCACACTATTTTCGATGGCGATCTCGTTGGCCAGATTGATCTCCGCAATCAGCTGACGAATTTGTTTGTCCCGGGAATTTACCCTCTCCTGCAAGCGATTCACTTTCTTCAGTGCAGTGGCCAGCCCTTCTTCACCATTTTCGTACCGTCTTAGTGCTTCTATTGCTTCTACAGCTTGGCGTGATTTCAACCGATTATCCACCTCAACGTCAGCCAGAATATCCTGCATTTCGCGACACCGGCCACTAGCCTTCTCCAGCTGCATCCGATACTCTTGGCAGCAATGGCTTTCCTGATGCTTTTCCTGTCCCGCTCGCTCTTTCTCCTCGCTGATCCGGTTCATCACTTCCGTCGAACGGTGGATTTCTTTCGAAAGCGTCAAAATCTTTTGCTCCAAATCGACAATTATTTCATCCTTCTCCTCGAGCCGTTCCATCATTAGTTTGTACTCTCGTCGTTCAGCCTCTATATCTATACCCGGGAACTGACTCAACAGATCATCGTACCGATCCTGTAACTCATTCAGTTGCTTTTCGCGCAGATCAAATTGATCCTCCCATTCGGCAACCTGGTCCGCATGTAGCTTACTGGTCTTATTAAGCTGCTCCAGCAAGTGTTCCTTTTCGTCACAAATATTCATTAGCTCGCCTTCCATTAGCTGAAGCTTTTCGTTTAGCTTCCCGTTCAATTCTTGCTGCTCTTTCGAACGCAATTGCAGTTCTTCAAACTGATGTGTCAGAGCCGTTATGTTAAGCGTCGCATCGTTTAAGCTCACTTGCAACCCATTGATGGTATCGACCTGAAAGCTGTTTCTTTTTTCCAGATCATCAATATCGCGAAGTAACCGCTTGATGTGCTTATTCTTCATACTGATATTGTTATAAAGCTCCTGCTGCCTTTCGATCTCCGATAAAGCATCGGGCGAATCTTCACCCTCACTGCCACCGCCGACATGAAGTCCTTCGGCAAGCTTTGCCTGCAGCTTGGTGTTCTCTTCCGTCACGTCCTTCAGCTTCGTTCGAAGGGTGTGGCGNGCTTGATGTGCTTATTCTTCATACTGATATTGTTATAAAGCTCCTGCTGCCTTTCGATCTCCGATAAAGCATCGGGCGAATCTTCACCCTCACTGCCACCGCCGACATGAAGTCCTTCGGCAAGCTTTGCCTGCAGCTTGGTGTTCTCTTCCGTCACGTCCTTCAGCTTCGTTCGAAGGGTGTGGCGTTCCAGCTCCAGCTTTTCGATGGTTCTTTTCCATTCCCTTAGCCGCTCCTGACTTCCGAAATCATCTTTACCTTCCACTAGCGTCTGTTTTAACTGTCTCACCTAAAAGATAAAAACGCAATAAAATGTTACTGTAACAGAAATATTAGGTGACCAAAGGGTCACGCTACCTGTTCATTCCGGAAACGCAACGCCACTTGTGCCAAACGAAACAATTTCTTGCTACTTTTGCTGTCCAGCTTAATGTCGGTGGACAAATTGGCGATTTCCAGCGCTGCGCCATCTTTGCGTACGTCATCTAAATTATGCGGTGACAACGACAAAAGATGCTTCCAATCCATTTTTGTAGTAAAACTATCCCTCTGGCACGCTCAACCTTGAACCGGAAACTAAGCAAATTCGTATAGCTTTTGTGAGCAATGCATTTGTTTTTGTTTGCGTTGCCATGGGAACAGATCGTTGCTACAACTAACAGTCACATGGTGCGCACATAGGGGCTACAACTGGTATCGAATATTAAAGCCTTGTTGTTATTCATAAAATATACTTCAAATAAATTGTAATTTATCATACGTCATCAACGGAGTAATATAAATTATTACTACATTCTTCTTCTTCTTCTTCTTCTTCTTTTTGGCTTTAGCGACCTTACAGGTCACGCCGGCCATTTCTGGCTTACTAGACTTATTTTTTACCACGTAGCCGGATAGTCAGTCCTTGCTACGGGGGGACGGTCCGGATGGGATTTGAACCCGGTCCGGCCGTGTGGACTGGCGCCGTTTATCGCATGCACCACCGGGCCACCCCCCGGTGAATTTAGATTAGAATTAGATTAAAGTAATTTGGATTTTTTGTTGGAAATAAATACCGGACAGGCTTGATGATACAATGGTAATGAGTGCTGGTTTCTCACACGACAGAATTGATAGAAAATCCCATTCAGACTGTTTCCACGTATAAGCAACAGCGGTCCAAGACTTCGGAGGTTGTAGCGTTAAAAAGAGAAAAGAGAGAAATCTCCAACCACGTGGTGCTCACTATTCATAATCCAACGTTGTTAACAACGCTTGGCGCATCGTATTTACAATCGTACCAACTTAANTAATTTATCATACGTCATCAACGGAGTAATATAAATTATTACTACATTATTAATTATTAATTTGATAATACTATATAATGAAAATCTTTAAAAATTTGAATGTATATTTGAAAACCAATTTTATTGATGCGTTACATTTTGTATGCTATTTAATGCTGGATTTAACGTTTTTAAAATCCACCATTACTTCTCATGCCATTTCGATCTCATTCGGTTGAAATTTGAGCTTAATAAGGATAGTATTCGGTGTGGTGACATCGGCGACCATTATTTCCTGCCCATCCTTCAGTCCAAGCTCGTTGAGAGACAGCGTCAAGTTTCCCTTTGTAGCTTGCTCGATGCTCTTCACCGTGCTCATGTATAGTGTTTTGTTTTTTCCTTCTAGCACCGCGGTCAATCCTGGACTTTTCATTTGAAACTCCGGATTGTCACACAAGTGTTGAATAAGATCCTGCAATGTCATACCATTTGGATCAGCAACCTCCACCGGTCTTGGTATTTGGCTACAGGCTAAGCAGTCGGAGCGTTTTTCCGCCTCGTACGTGTAGGTGTAGATTCCGTCCACATCGTTGAACACCATGTAGTTGTTCAACGGTTCACAGCAGCTCGAAGCTATCTTAAAAACTTCCGTGGCACAGGCAGCCGCAATCACAGCGTTGGTACTAGCAACGGCCGGAATAATATTTTTCAGCACTCCCTGCACCAAGCGATACGACAATCCTGTTATGTTGAAGCTATTTGCTCTTTCCTGTGCCTTCTCGTACACCCAATTCACATGTTGGGGATCATCACCATCGAGGACGATATCCACGCCGAAAGGAGTTTCCTTTGGCCATTGGATAATCTTTACGTATTCGATGCAGTGTTCAGGTAGTCTTGGTGTATTGGCGATGGTGCAAAGTGGATAGTTTACCTGTGGAGGAAACAGATCCAAAGTACAATCTATGCAAGCCGTCATTCCGGACAGAATCACTCGAGCATTTCCTTTGAAACCTTCCGTGCCACCGTCAATCAGAGGAATGATGGAGGTCTCATCCACTGAACCATCTTCTTCATACTCCAGCATTGATATCAGCATACCATTGATCCACCGACGAGCTACAATTGAATCCAAACCACACACAATGATATGAAACTGCCGATAGAAGGAAGCATCAAAGTCCTGAATTTTGCAAAAGTGTGGTGTAACGACACACCCTGGAACGCGACCATTAATGAAAGCCGCCGCACATTGTGCCTTGGATTGGCCGATATCCGTTCTTCTGAATAAGAACTGCCGATTCAGATTCGAAAGCTCGATCGTGTCCATATCAATTACGTGAATATCACGGATGCCCATTAAGGCCAGATCTTTCAACAGCTCACATCCTAATCCTCCGGCACCTGTAACGATTGTCATAAGGATACAAATCATCTTTTGAACAAGCATAACGATGGCCGTGCATACCAATTACGAGAATTTTGCAAGTATTCAGCAAAAATTCTAGAGTTTCTGAGGAGGCGGCAAAGTTAGGATGGCAGAATGGACCAGATCGTTCAAGAATTTTCCGCAAATGATTCCAACGCTTACTCAAATGATCATTGTTCGGCGAAGCGACTTCCATTTTATCAGAATTGAGATGATACTGGTTTACGGAGATTGTTCTTGGAGTCCCGTAGCTGAAACAAAACAAAAGCTAACTTAAAACTACTGGCATTCGTTTTAATAATACTTCACTTACATTCGGTGGTACACAGTGCCACAGCGCTCAATGAAAACTTTTGCACAAACTGGAATACTTGAAAAATCAAGACGAATTAGTATCCCTTTTTTCCTAGAAGCTAAAAAATTTGCTCGCTAGCCTCAGGAAGAAATTTATTTACTTTTGCCGGTCAATCGAAAACAAACCCGAATGTCACTTTCTGATCTTCGGCTATAACGTGCGCTTAACGACTTCAAATTAATTTCACACTGACAGACGAAACATTTCAATTTGAATTTAAAATTATTTTAATGACCGTGACGATGCAAAGTGTAGGGAAGAATGATGGTTTAGAATTAGAGCAAAATAGAGCAAAAAAGTAATTTGGATTTTTTGTTGGAAATAAATACCGGACAGGCTTGATGATACAATGGTAATGAATGCTGGTTTCTCACACGACAGAATTGATAGAAAATCCCATTCAGACTGTTTCCACGTATAACCAACAGCGGTCCAAGACTTCGGAGGTTGTAGCGTTAAAAAGAGAAAAGAGAGAAATCTCCAACCACGTGGTGCTCACTATTCATAATCCAACGTTGTTAACAACGCTTGGCGCATCGTATTTACAATCGTACCAACTTAAACCAAAACACATTTTTCGCGTTTTTTGCCAATTCAATTTATTTCAATTAGCTTTGCTTACATAAAAACTTCTCATTTTGGAGCAAAAGTTCAACAATATAAAAACTTCATTCCATAACGTGGGCTGTAGCAGTAATACTAAACAACAATAAAGGGGAAGCGTGGTACCTCAATCAACATTACCCATTTAACACGGTTACGAAGCTAAAGCGAATGGCGATTTGTCATTTGTCTTCAGGAAAAAGTTTCCTTTAGCTGTTTTGGGACAGCCAAAGCCAAGAGGGACCGGATTACCAACGCAACCACCTGTAGTGAGCGAAAGCAGCGAATTGCATTTCACGGCCAACAGGCTCTTTTCGGTGTCAGGATACACCGTCTCAGCATACAACTCCCAGGCACGCTTATGAGAACCTGTAGAAATAAATAATGAAGAAATTGAGACAAATTCACTTCGAAAACATTTTGTATATACGTACATGATGGATCTATGCATCCGGGCTGGACAGAAACAACGCTAAAAACAAACAACAAACGATTAATACGATCTTTTCGTAAGAATTCAACCGAAAGGATATCTCACCCATTGGGGTAAAAATCGGCATCCCCAATCGGATCACGCTTGCCCAAAACCTTGGCGTTGGTATGAATGATGTCCACAAAATCGGCATCGCCTCGCTGAATGCCACTCAGCGATTCTCCTTCATTAAAGCAAGGATTCGCAGGATCCAATCCCGTGATGCGTGGAATCGTTTTGTTCGTATTGTATTGGAAGTATCGTCCAGCAGCACCAACGATGTGTGCACCCAAACTGTGACCTATGAAACGGGAACTAGCTGTGGTAGTTGTGCGAGTGACTAGTAATTTCTACGACCGCTTACCTATCAGGTGAATCTTCTCCAGAGGCACGTACTCGATCAATCCCTTCAACCCGTTCGCCAAACCTTGGCCAAGATCGTTCGTGTTGAACGCGGACCAAGTGTAAAGCGTGTCCACATACTCGGCTGTATCTATAACAACGAAGTTGTATCCGCCACGTGCCTTATACGCATTGTAGATCGTATCGATGGCCCGATTCGGTTCGTTCACGTTCGACGTCCATCCGGTAACCAATATGACCGTATCGTACGATTTGTTGAAAAGCTCGTTCTTCCAAAGATCGTCCGACTCCAAAAGCGGAATCGTCACGTTATTGTCTTCCGTCATCAGGATGTAGTTCATGTCCGTTATGTTGACCGTATTCTCGGACGCGGTCGCATTCGACAGTAGCGCAACAGAGCCTTAATCGGATGAAATATAATTATCATATTGCTATCAGTTTATTCTCAAAAATCCACCCAACGATCATTATTCCATTGTCTTCACTCACATATTTGATTGATCGTGGCGGCAATCGCTTCCGCCGGCAGGCCAATGATCGACTGTTTACTAAACTCCAGAAGCTGTTCTGGTGAAAATATCTGCGGTATATTCTCGGCCACACCTTTCGCCGTTTTGGCTGCCACCTTGGCGACGTCACCCGTCTTTTTGAACAAACCCCCCAAATCCAACGTCTGCACTTGAGGAGTGCAAACACATGCGATCAGCACGATCAACGCGATCGACCGCTTGCCCATCATCAGCTGCAGGTGGCGGGCGTGTTTTGTCGAGCGTGGGAAAACGAAAACAATCAGCAACAATATAAGCACTAAACATTAAACAAGGGAAAAATTGTGTTGTTCGAAGCATTGTTTCCACTTTCCCTCGGTTTGTTGTGATGCTGATGACTAACTTGAGAGCAAATGATGCGTGTACCGTTACATGATTCAAATGCAAAACGAGTGCGTAATTTGCTGATACTAATGGATCGACTGTAAAGCGAGGCAAAATCAAGGAAGTAACTACAAAAAAGCTTCTACTAAAAAATGATTCATTAATTCTAGTAATATGATAGTATACAAAAAATCATCATTTTCTTTGCCAAACTAACATAAACATCTGAAGTTTATTTTTAAAAGTGATTGGAAATTGCTAAACTTTCCCTTTCTCTTCACCACTAACGAGATAAATCACGTTTTGGTCTAGAAAGATCTAGCCTATACAAGTTTAACTGAAAGCCGATAAAAACGTCATAGCGTAATATATGCAAGCGAGAATCATTTTGCGCCTACGGGAATGGCTCAAGATTTTGTCTAATTGCTTTGAATTGCTCTGCTCTAGGATATAAAATCATTATTGACATTATACCAGTTTCATTTCTACTTTGTATACTATTACTGTACTAGGCCAGCTAGTGGCGTAGTAGTAGTCATATGATATTCTACAAGGCTTCTAGTACCCAAAGAACAACAAAGTTTGTAACTATTAAAACATGCTAATGTTTTGATGACGTTAATAAAAGTTATAATTGTTAATCTCAAACGATCGCGATCTAAATGCGAAAACATAAAGATGTCACAGATGACATTAATTTATACAGCAATAAATTAACATTAACGACACGTAGAATGAAACATTCATAACTCTCTAACGTCAGCAATGTAAAATCAATTAAATGATAATGAACCATCGCCTATTGCACTGGTTTACATACAATTGTTGGAAAAGTGTTCCATTGCACCGTAAAACGGTTGCAATCCACTAGTTGACTTAGCGCACTAGCTGTTTATTATCGCAATAAAATTGTAAAAGCAACCCTTAAAAAAGATATCTATTGAATCTGCAATCTAACAAGTTCAACAGCATAAGTACCAGACCGATCTTGTACACTGCATCATTTTCCCTCTTAAATCTTCGGCCAAATGTTTCACAAACTATTTTTTAACACAAATCAATATTCATACCACGTTTTCTGTCAGCCACTCGGTAACTCGGTTAGCACACAAACACTTCACGCAGCGGCGTAATTCCGTGTTCAGTTTCACTCGACGAAACAAATCGAACTAATCTGTGATCTGAGAAAAATTATAATTTTATATCCGCGTAATGCAGCGTGGCTTGCGTTCTCGTCCCGCCTCAAATGTTCCCTACCGCATGCGTGATCGCACACCTGGGATGGGCCGTTGTCGCCATGTAAACGGTGCTACAATGCACGGCTAACGTTGAATCATGCTGATGCTGGTGCAGCTTAATTGATGCCATGCGATTCTGCCATACCATTTAGCGATGGAGAGATGTCGACGGTAGCGCAACTACGCATCCGTAAATCACTGCAAAAAGGCGCGTGCGTACGCAATAAGATGAAAAACAACCGAAGCCTTTGCGCGCATGTTACCTCGTGCACGGTCAATGTCATCATGCCTTCGGACATACGTATACAAGTTCCGTTACCACTAGTGACGTAGGTTCAAGGATAACAGAGCGTGTTGGATGCTGCGAGGTAAACGGCACTAAGGAAAACTTAGTCACAGGACACATACATTAACGATCAATGAACCGATCATTGCAATGATCGTACTAGGAAAAAAATCATTTCCGATCTCACGCTGATATGAAAGCTAAATGATGAAAGAAATTTTGTTCATTTATCATTTTTATTTCCTGTGTGTTCGCGTATCGTCAATGAAACTAATAACTAGCACGCCGTTCCATGAGCGTTTTATGCGTCTTCTCTTGCTGCAAACGCAGAATACACGGTTGGCCACTGACAAATTTGTATGTTTACTTATGAATATTCAGCAGTCGTAAACCTTTTACGTTAACGCTCATTACGTCGAGTGTGAGCTTTTCGAGAACATTTGCAAACTGTGGAGCACACTCTTGACCTTCAAAAACAGTATTGGCAAGTATTGAAAATTTGATTCCCCAGCTGGTTTATAAACGATCGAAAAGAGTTTTCATAGTATTTATTGAAAGGGTCTTGTAATTTATGTTTTAAATCATTTCACATCCATTTCCTTCTCATTGATTCATGAACGTTTATACAGTTGTAAGTTAGTTTAACAGTCTGAACGTATGAACACTGATGATAGCTTCTTGCCAAGCACCTAAACCAATACAGAGCAGATGGTGGAATCAATTCAACTACTTTTCTTCTTGGCCTAAGCATTTACTAGGTAATAGATGCCTTACTCAATTTATTTATTTTATCGAATTAGAACCATTCCTTCCAGAAACATTCAGATAAGATTCGATTCACGACTTTCGGTGTACGAGACTGACCGCATGATAAGCATTAAACGAGGTATCCTTTTAAATTAACGTTAAAAGCAAGTTTTCGGTTTAACGAAAATAACTAAATTACAAAATTTACACTTTTACCCAACGGATTATTTTCTTCGCGTAAACAATTAAATAAATACTCACAGCAGAATGGCAAAATTCGGGGCGGTACTGTGGCATATATGTGATAAATGGCGCCGGTTCCACACGACAGGACCGCGTATCAAATCCCATCCGAAACGTCCATCAGTAACAAGGATTGATTATCCTGGCTACGTGGTAAAAATAAGCCTTGCACAATAAAATAGAACTACCCTGAGACTAGTGTTGGGTCAAGTAGCTCTTTTGCAAGAGTGGAGCGCACTGTTCTCGCTCTCTAAAGTGTAGCTCCGCACGGAGCGCTGCACATAGGAGCGATTATGCGATGCGCTCCCAGGAACGAAATTTCGCAGCACAAGGAGCAGCACAATTGGATTAAAATACCAATTTTTACGCATTAATGGAAATGTTTTAAAAATGCTAAATATTCCTAATTGAATATTGGATAGTTATTTCGTTTTTCATGTGTTTTGTTTTTACTCTGCTTAAAAATTCACCCGTCAAAAGTTTACGCTACAGCTTTGTAGCTCTCGGAACTACAAACTTTTTGACGTAGAGTTTATGCCTTCCCCTACAAATCAAGCGATATCTTTTTGAGTTTACGCATAATGTACCGTAGGCTTTAGAATCCCTAGAAAATATATATTTTTACTGTTTCGTGCAAAACGAAATATTTGAAGAATATTTTAAATATTACAAAAAAATCAATTTCCATAAATGCGTTGAATTTAATATAATTTCCATAAATGTGTAAAACTTGGCATTTTAATCCACCTGTGGTGCTCCTTGTGGTGCAAAACTTCGCTCCAGAGAGTACATCGCACAATCTCTCTTGTGTGCAGCGCTCCTTGTGGTGCGAAACTTCGCTCCTGGGAGCGCATCGCACAATCGCTCCTGTATGCAGTACTCCGTGCTAGCTCTTTTTGCTGTGGGCTGTGCGGGAGCGCGCACAATAAGATGAGCGGTGCGATAGAGGTACGTCTTTCGCTCTTGACCCAACACTACCTGAGACCAACAATCATCAATGCTCGCATAACCTATGCTAGAGCTAGCGTTGAGTTTTGATCATTCAAGCAAATCGAGCAATATTTAGTAATACTTTAGTTGTGCAGCAAAATATCTATCTTTACGAAACAAGTATGCAAATGTTTACAAGGAAAATGTCTCATTGTTTTGTAGGAATTTTTAAACATATCCTGTAAATTTGGGCTAAAGTCCTTTCCTCATTTTTGGCCCAACTTTGCCCCATAGCTCCGCCGGTATCCAAGATATCGCCAAACTTTCTTCTGGCCATGGCTAGATGGCACTTGTGGCTACATTTCGTCCATGCACCACTAATCGCTACCATGTCTGTGGCCGGAGCTATTCGCGAAAGCTCCAACGGATCGCCAATCTTTGACCTGTGGTCGATAGATGGCACCAATTGCTACATTTTCTTCTTCGACGGCCATGCCCTCAGGTGTCTGTGTCTCGAAACATAATTAAAAAAACACGCAACCGATTTCGAACCACCCTGCACGAAAAAAAATCACTCATATGAGTGCCCGTGAGTGGGGGGTCGTGTTTTAGACTTTAGCCTAAATTTGTTGAATCTATTTGTGAAAATATTTATATATTTCACACCTCATCAAGGGTTTAAAAACGTACGCTTCAAAAATTACTGTGTGTGAAATAATTCATGACCTACCTTGTCTATATGAACCGCAATCAAATGTCACTGAATTTGTTCGTCTTCCTGTTATCTTTATCGTGAATTGAAAAATCAAAACAACTTTATTGTTTACATTTTCCGCGATCCTACTATATGAAATAAAAGGAAAGTTTCGTGTATCGTGCTAGTTTTAATCACGCACTTTGAGGTTCAACCAAATATATACTTTATTGTAGATGGGTTGAATCGTAATCAGCTTACGTTTCGCCATATATATTCAGTTGCCAAACGATTATCTACGGAAGCAAAGCACCAATCGCTGACTTGAGGGTAAGATCTGCAATCATTGTTTATTAGTTTAGTTCTTTATCTCTCCTTCACGATTTACTTATTACTTGTCTCCGTTTTAGATTATATCATCTCGTTATTGGGTTGTAGCATACCGCAAAATCGAAATATGAGCGGCTTCTATGAGGAAGATGAAGTAAATCCAAGAATAGAGTTTATCAAAGTCGAGCCAGAGGACTTTGAGGATGGTATGTTTAATGATACGGAAATTGAAGATCCAAAAGAATTACAGCGAATCATAAGGCTTTCGCCCAAAGTGCAGCCGCATACACATCACAATCCTGTTAAAAGAAAAGTCATACGCGTACAATATTACGGCAAAAATAAACATGGTACGTGTTTTTTTTTTTGCTGCACCAGTAATGTTGCACAATTATAAACTTTCATTTATTTCATATTTAAGTTTTACCGAACAAGAAGTTCAGACCAACGGTTCCTGTGTATAAAGAAGATACAGTAAAACGACCTAAAAAAATGGTAAGCAAATCATTTAATGCATGCGAGGTACACACAAAAATCGTGTACCAGTACCATTAATTCCAGTTCACAATCACACCGCGTTTGTCAAATACAGATTTTGTACTAACTTTCTCTTCTAACTACGCTTCTATTACCAGTGTATTCCAATGTTACAAGAGCATACAATTAAATTAATAAAGAAAGTAGAAAAGGAGTCTTGTATTTGGAGCAGCACTAATGAGCATTACAAAAACAAAGAAATTAAAGACAAAGCCTGGAATCGTGTAGCCGCTCATACAGGGATTCGCGTAGAAATTGCGCGTGCCAAATGGACATCACTTCTTGGATCATTTCGGTCATACACCTCAAGATATAAAAAAGGCCTATGTTCTGGTTTGTTCGATCTTCGAGTTATATCGTTTGCAAAAAAGAAACGTTCTCTAACAATAGCATTCCTATTATAGATAAAAAACCACGCTGGTTCGCATACGATTTGTTAAGCTTTTTGAATAACGAAATAGAGGAGTCTGCACAAAGAGACGATTCGGAGGTAACTGTTAAAAAGTACCCACTTTATAGCACCATGTGACTATTTATTATGTATAATCCATTGTATCTTTTCTCATATTTATCCCTTTTTGTAGCTCCCATATGTATGTGCTGATGTAAAGAGCGAAGAGTACGAAGCGCCCGAAAGACCCCAAAGTGAAGATGAAAATAACATACAGGAACTGCGGCAAGATACAGTGGAATACCTCGAAGAAGAATTATTGCATCCGGAAACTCCACCTACTATCGTCAATAGAATAGGAGAAAATAATACTGCCAACGATAGTTCGGAAGCTTCGTGCAACGAAGAAATATTGAGAATTGTACGTTCCATGTCGAAAGTTTTAAACAAGATGGCCAACATTGGAATGCCTGTTGACTATGGACGGTACGTTAATGAGCATCTGAAGGTATATGATGATGAAATTCGAAGGAAAACAGTGAAAGGTCTCATGGATCTCATCACGGCAGCAGATGAAGAAATGTCCAAAAAATATCCCGATCGCTCGCAACTACCGGGTACTAATGTTCAGAGATCGCGTGGAAAGTAGCGTAATATGTAAATGCACTATTTAGATTTACTTCTTAATACAATAACAAATAAACAACTCTACCACGTGATTGTTATGCATTGTTTCGCCAACATGTGTTAAAACCAACATATAGTTCAACGTGCTATGCGCAACCATTACAATCTGTAGCTGTGAGCTGACCCGCTATAAACCTTTAAATCTAGTCGAAACGCTTCGTGATCACAAAACTTGCGCGATTTGGTACGATCTTTTTTTATGGAATGTAAATAAACTAGAATGCAATTTACTGACGCTTATACTATGTGTTACGAGAAACCCCATCAATCATCCATACTCTATACATAAGGGTTAATCTGTATTGAAAATGCACAAATGTCAAAACATTAAACCTTNTTGTACGTTCCATGTCGAAAGTTTTAAACAAGATGGCCAACATTGGAATGCCTGTTGACTATGGACGTTACGTTAATGAGCATCTGAAGGTATATGATGATGAAATTCGAAGGAAAACAGTGAAAGGTCTCATGGATCTCATCACGGCAGCAGATGAAGAAATGTCCAAAAAATATCCCGATCGCTCGCAACTACCGGGTACTAATGTTCAGAGATCGCGTGGAAAGTAGCGTAATATGTAAATGCACTATTTAGATTTACTTCTTAATACAATAACAAATAAACAACTCTACCACGTGATTGTTATGCATTGTTTCGCCAACATGTGTTACAACCAACATATAGTTCAACGTGCTATGCGCAACCATTACAATCTGTAGCTGTGAGCTGACCCGCTATAAACCTTTAAATCTAGTCGAAACGCTTCGTGATCACAAAACTTGCGCGATTTGGTACGATCTTTTTTTATGGAATGTAAATAAACTAGAATGCAATTTACTGACGCTTATACTATGTGTTACGAGAAACCCCATCAATCATCCATACTCTATACATAAGGGTTAATCTGTATAGAAAATGCACAAATGTCAAAACATTAAACCTTGATGCAAAGAGCTACCAGATGATATTACCTGTGTTGCAGATGATATTACAAAATGTCATTCGCATACAGAAAGATGTTTGTTTTGTTTTTTATCACTAGAATCAAGCCGAAGATTCAAACATATCGGAGATAACAAATTCCTGCGCATTTATAAAGGAACAAATTGTATTTGTGGTGCATTGCTCGAAGCGAAAGGATCGGTTCGGTGCGTGTTTTCATTTCCAAAAGGTAGTGCTTCTCAAAATCCAAAACAAGCCGACGGCAATTGATATGATTGCAAGTACAGCTCCGACAGATTGGCAAATAGTTAAGTAAATTCAAAGTAAATACCTTCGTGCTTCGTGTTCTGAGCTATATTTGAGGATCTGCATATTTTCATATTGAAACAATGGATGCGAATCTAAACAAAACCACAGATGGTCCTCCTAACTTTGCCTTGAAAAAAAAAACCATTTGTTCCGAGAAAGTCTACAAGCGATACGGATAGACGGCACATTGTGAAGGCATATTTGAATGGTGGCTTGCCAAGAACCATTAGCGATGTGTTCGGCATCAAGCTTTCCACTGTTTACGGTATCATTAAAAACTATAGGAATACGGGCAAAGTGGCCGCTATTAGGCGTGGAGGTAATCATAAAAAAATCCTATCTCCGGAAGCTGCGCAAAGCGTTCGAAACTGGCTCAAGGAGGATAATACCCTATCGCTAAAGCAGCTAGCCCAAAAGGTGTGGGAGCAGTATCACATACACGTGAGTCCGTCAACAGTTGCGCGTGAAATTAGAACACTAAGAGCCGCATTGCAACGTCGAAAGTTAGCTCTGCAAGCGAAAAAATGGAATAATTATATTGCTACTGCGGGAATTGAAGCATTACAGAGTATCGACGATACGGTTGCCGAAGACCAATCTGCAGCGTTTGTCAAGGAGGAGGACCTCAGCTCTAGCGACGACAATGAACAATGTGCGGACGATATTGACATCGGAGAAACCGTGCTTACGCACACCGATGGCTGGGACCAAACAGTTGAATCTTATAAATCTGAAGGCAATCCGCTAGAAGAAATCATCATAAACGAATCGGATTTAAGCGAAACTCATTCGGGTAAGTTTTCGGCAGCTACACATGTTCAATTGAATTAGAAGAAGTTCGAAGCGTTCAAATTAACTCCAGATGTTTATTTTTTTTCTTTTAGTGACAGGCAAGACAATAAGTTGCGATTCGATGGCCAAAGTCATGCGCGCAGAAAAACGAGTGGTAAGTAGTGTTATGTCTTATGTCTTTTAAGTGTTATCTTATTCAGTTTAACGTACCATATATCATTTCTTACTGCAAAATTAGTTGTTTTAGTGGGAAAAGTTGTCATTTACTTTTTATTCAAACAAATAAGCATGAGTAATTAAAACGTTTTCTTGGCTTTGTAACCATTTTTTAATCCCAACCAGATAGAAATTCACGAATAGAAAAATATTCTAATAAAAATGTTCTACATCTAGCCGCAAAAGTAATTGTCGAATGATGCAAAGGTTAGAATATAAAAGTAACATTTTCCATTTAATATCGTCCAAATTGTTCTTAATCAGATCAGCAACATGTGACCAATCATTGTCATTGAACGAAACTCTTCTTTTTATGCCAAACACTAACATAAACATATCGGATATGTAGTATCGCCGTTCGATATCTCTCGGTTTCAACTCAATTTCTAACTATTTGATCGAAAAGTAGTGGCCTCTTTTGCCACGTTGCTTATTTGGAAAATTAACGATTCTTTTGTTGAAAACTTGCTCTACTCTCTTGATTGTCCAAATAAGGAAAAGTTATTAATAACTTAGTATCCAATAACTATGAGTAATGAGTAATGAGTAATGAAAAACGGCGAAGGATAATTAAAACTAAATCGCCCAAAAAGATAAAACAACACACTAACCACCTTCCCGTCGTTTCAGATTGCGATTGACGCTGATCAACCCAACGTGAACCATATTGTCACTTCTTTATCAGGACAGCCACAGCCAGACTCCAATGAATCGCACATCTCACTCGATTCTAAAACAACAGAAAAATGTACTTTTACCATGCACATGTTAGATGAACCACAAACTATGAAAACCATAACCGTTTCCATGCCCAAATCACCAGCAGCAAATGATCACTCGTTCGATAATATAACAAAAACGAATGTAGCAAATGCACCAACAACATGCACACACTGCACTTGTTTCCACGAACTTGTAAGTGAGCAAAAGAAAATGTTAGCACTATTTTCCACCTTCGAAAAAAAAATTGTTGACGGGATGCAGCAAATGCAGGAAACTTTAACGCACAAGCTCAAACAAATTGAGGAAATTATAAAAGAAAGTAATAATTGATCTCTATTTGGGTTATGTACAAAATGAGAGTCATAACTTTACAAGGGGTCCAATGACTCGGACACATTTCAGTGAGCAAGGTTTTTTCAGAAAAAAACGATTTGATGGCGAATAAACACGTTATATGTAAGTTGAAGTGTCTTAAAACAAGAACATATATGTACAAAGTATCGAAAAATGATATTCAAAACTGCTTTTCGCGTTCATTAGCATAGGTAGTACATACTAATAGCATGTGTCGACCGTAGCGCCCCCTGGTAGGAAATGCGCGAAACATGGAAAAACGTTAACTGGACAGGATAAGACAGGGAGAGAACGTTATAGAATAGGAAGAATGGAGGTTTTACACGAAGGCACCGCAAGGGTATAAAAAAGCGGAAGCTTGCCGCAGACTTTCTACTTCTTCTCCGGTGGAGTTCTCTGCAGTACGATCCTTATATATTGTGAAGCGTTAGGTGAACCACGACGTGTGGTAAAGGGGAAATAAAAGTAGTGAAAAGATAGCAAACGCCTCGTCTGATTATCGCTAAAAGCATAAATAGGGTATGTTAAATTTAAGATATGTAAATAGTTTGATTGTAATTGCTTATAATTAGGTACATATATAATTTATTTTATTTTTAAATACAACAGAATTTCGATAAATGAATCATTTTTATCAACACACCGTTTAGTACTAAACTGCTATGTGTATTTGAGCCTTTTGGTTCAGTCTATACGCGCCTTAAGAAAATGTCATGTCAAACAATAACTCCCACTGTCAACAGTAGCCGTCATACGCAAAACCAATTCAAAACATTCTGAGAAACCAAATACGCCAGAAGCTGTTCGTGAGTGTAGCGTGAAATAAGAAAATATACAAAAGAAAGCTTCAAAAATACTTCTACACAGCTAAAGAATGTGTTAAAGTTAGTACTTTACATTCGTTGTCTTTCTGTGACGAAAATCAGACGTATGAAGACTGAAAGGCTATAACCAAAAGGCCCTATCTTTCTGTGAGTCTTCGTGATTTATTTTCTGGAAACATGGAACATTCATTGAATCAACGTGATGGAATAAACCCATCTCCAAAGGTAGGTGATCACGAAAATGTGCTTTTTCTTTATTGCATTATTATCCTTCATGCGTTGTTCTTGTTACTTCACAACAGTCGGTTGGGGCACTATGTACGGTGAAACAAGAACCTTTCGACGAGGAGATGCAAGAACCGAAGATAGAAATTCTTCATGACGCAAGCTCTTGGGAGTGCAGCATTACAGCAGACCCGTTAAAAGAAGAAATCGAAATTGATGAAACAGACCTTACAGTGCAGGATCCATTTTTCATGATAGAAGAAATCGGCATCAAGACTGAATCGAATGCAGCGCAAAATGAAGAAATAGAGGACCATGTCGTTGTTTCAAGTAAGTTTTATACGCTTATCTGTTTTGATTCAAGACTTTTTCGGGATATAAAACCGGTTTTATTCTGCATTTGGCTAGCCCTGACTAGAACAACATGTTCATGACCGAAGTGAGTGGAGCATTGCTCGTTCTTACGGGTTGTACCCAATGATCGCTTTAGAAATAGATTATTTGTTATTGGTTGGTTGCAAGCGTAACATTTACATGTCGTACCTATAGTAGAAGCGAATGTTGCTGACCAGCTCAAAGCTTCTATCGTATTAGCCAGTTTGTTAATCTTTACTACAGGGAGCCAGTGCGGATGAAATTCGATTAGCGATCTTCATTTATGGGCGAATGTTGCATTAAATTAAAAACACAAAAAGGTGTTTATATACAACCAACCACCAATGCAACACAGTACAGCGGAAAGCCGTCATAATCAAACATTACATCCAAACAGCAATAAGCATGGATTTTGTGATATAACGTACGGATTTAAAAAATGGACATATTTTGAATGGCGATTAAAAGATGGCTGGCTACAATTTTAGCCAAGTCATGCAACACAAAAAATAGCTTTTGTTCCAGCATTTTCGTGGCCTTGGTGATCTATTGTCACTACATTTTGGCCTCGAAATTTTTTTGATTCTCCGTTTGAAAGTTTTTCTACAAAGTTATGTCCGACACAGAATTGGCGATAATTGATAAACCATTATCCTTAAGACGTTCTTCTTTAACATTTTCAGTCAATCGAATACTGCTCACTGGCCTCGACTCACACTTTTTCTGGTTGGCCGATTGCTTCAATTTCCATGTGGAACTAACAGATCATTTTGCTCTTGATCTTCATTTTCATATTTTGTTGCACTTGCAGCTGTTCTGTCGTTCGGCCAGAACTAGCATACTGCTTAATTTGCTGGCCTTTCTCCAAATAAGTGATAAATGCTAAATTCACTACTTCAGCCCGACACTAACTGTCACAACATGTAAAACCGGTTAGCTTCGGTGTGACTACTGGCTTTTTTGAGGGAACAAAGATTCGGAAGGAGTTGCCTGACTGTTTTCGTAATGATTGTTAGAAATTAACTGATAAAGTTATCAAATTGTGTGTCTAATGTCTGTGCACAATAGGATAGCTACAAAAGAAGACGCAATCCTGAATGCAGCAGCAGGTGACAGAGAACTCGTATGAAAAATTGCCAAAATTCATCCAATTCACACGTTTTGTTAAGTTTATTGGAATAAGCCAGGCAGTTCATGTATACAAGTAAATTATGGTAGCAACGTATTTTTTTTATCGACATTCCGTTTCCGACTTATCTTGGCCCGCAAGATAATTTTTGTTTGCAAACCGGCCCTCAAGCCAAAATGAGTTTGACATCACTGCTTTATGGGCTTTCTATACCGCTTAACTGAGACTGCAGTTGTTTTAATCGAGGAAGTGGGATTCAACGTGTCCATGAGAACTTCACGGGTTGGTAAACCAACCGTAACAGTTGTTCCTCAGCTCAGAACCAGGAACATATCTGTAGTTTGTGCGATGTCCAGAGCATGCATTATTCACGACAGTGCCATTCAGCTTATAACATTTGTTAAATTCATTAGGGAACTAAAACAGAAGATGTTATCACGCGGCATGAACCAATTTTTGATGATCATGGACAATGTCTCGTTCCATAAATGTCAGGAAGTGCAGGAAATGATCACGGAAAACGGTTGTGAATTGTTGTACCTCCCGCCTTATTCTGCTTTTCTCAACCCCATTGAAAACATGTTTAGTAAATGGAAAAATTTTACTAAACGGACGTATCCAGAGAATGAGGCCGAGCTATTTCAAGCAATTGACAATGGGCCTTTAATAACACCTGAGGATTGCGAAGGGTACTTTAGCAACATGTGGGGATATTTGAACCGTTTTATTAGCAGAGGAGGCTATAAACGATTAAAAAGTGCCCCGAATATCAATTACTTATGTCTATAGACCTGGACTGTAACACAAGCTTTGAGTTTAATTTTTATTGAATGCGAATTCTGATAGGAAAGTTAAAAGAAAAGCTTAGTTCGTAGATTCCTTGTGCATTATTTGTAGATTACAAAAAAGGTCAGTTATGTATTAACTAGCAATGCGGCGGGACGGCCATGAAAAACAATGTGGAATAGAATACTGATTGACACGGAATTTCAAATAAAATTACTGTAATTGAAATAAATTTTGTAAAAAATCATGAATCGTAAAAACATGTTTTCTAATCGTTACTTAGTTGCGGACCTCATTTAAAAATACTAAGAAATTAAAAAAACGGTTCACTTTGATATGCAATGTAGGTATTCCGGGAGATGCAGGTATGAAGCACGACACAGGTTTTCCCGATAACGAGGATGTCTCCGGCCATGTGAGTGGGCCAAATACTTCAAAACGTCGTTGCAAAGCCACTAGCGATGAGGATCGTAAACGAGTAGTTGCGGCATATGAGAAAGGATGTACTGCTCGCATGATAGCTGAAATGCTATCATTGAAATGTCCAACCGTTCACAGTATTTTAAAAAGTTATTGGAAAACAGGAGAATGCGAAGCTCGAAAGCGTGGTGGAATAAAAACAAAAAAGCTAACAAGTGCGATAATAGTAGACATGCAATCGTGGATGGACGAAGACTGCTCTATTTCCTTGTCCAAACTGTCACAAAAAATATATGAATGTCATGCAATTCGAGTGAGTAAGCCAACCATTGCTAGGGCGATAAAAAACTTTAACTATTCCTTTAAAAGAGTAAAAATTCTTCCCGAACGACGAAATAATTCAAGTACGNTCATTTGAAAATACTAAGAAATTAAAAAACGGTTCACTTTGATATGCAATGTAGGTATTCCGGGAGATGCAGGTATGAAGCACGACACAGGTTTTCCCGATAACGAGGATGTCTCCGGCCATGTGAGTGGGCTAAATACTTCAAAACGTCGTTGCAAAGCCACTAGCGATGAGGATCGTAAGCGAGTAGTTGCGGCATATGAGAAAGGATGTACTGCTCGCATGATAGCTGAAATGCTATCATTGAAATGTCCAACCGTTCACAGTATTTTAAAAAGTTATTGGAAAACAGGAGAATGCGAAGCTCGAAAGCGTGGTGGAATAAAAACAAAAAAGCTAACAAGTGCGATAATAGTAGACATGCAATCGTGGATGGACGAAGACTGCTCTATTTCCTTGTCCAAACTGTCACAAAAAATATATGAATGTCATGCAATTCGAGTGAGTAAGCCAACCATTGCTAGGGCGATAAAAAACTTTAACTATTCCTTTAAAAGAGTAAAAATTCTTCCCGAACGACGAAATAATTCAAGTACGGTGGAAGAACGGAAGGAGTACGCATTGTCGTACAATCGCATTACCCAACGATTCCCTCAAGCCGCCATAGTATTTATTGGAGAAGTTGCGTTTAATATCACTATGCGTACAGTGAAGGACAGACCGTTGATTGGTTCAATAGCCGAAAAAGTTGTTCTTCGTACAAGGAACATTTCGATAGTGTGTGCAATGAACCGTGGCGGTATATTGCACTACATCACTATAAACAGCGTCATAAATCAGGAGTTGTTGGTAGGTTTCATAAAACAATTAAAGGAAAATTTGAAAGAGCTAGACGTTGGAAATCAGACTCTTATAATTATGAATAAAGTCGCGTTCCACAAATGCACCACTATTCTTGAAACATTCAGTGCAGAAGGATGTAAAGTTAAGTATCTTCCACCATATTCACCATTTCTCAACCTGGTAGAAATGTTTTTTAACGATTTGAAAAACTTAATCAAAAGGACCAATCCACAACATGAACAGGAAATAATGTCTGCAATTGAAAAAGGAGCTTCTCTAACTACGATAAAGGATTGTGAAGGATACTTTGGAGAAATGTGGCAGTACATAGAGAGATGTAGATTAGGGGAAGAAATTACGGATTAGACAGATAAGTCAATAAATGTACATACAATTTTTTGAATATCTAGTCTATAAGTATATCTTACAATTTCAGCACCATTGTATATTTTAATGTCACTGTGATTATCACAAAACGAACATTTGTGAGGAAAAGATGATTCCCTTAAAAAAAGTCGATCGAACCTGAAAATCTCTTTCAAACATCATAGATCGCTTTGAACTGCGGTGATAGAAGTTTGCTTCGAACCAAATGTATTGTCATGTATCAGCTCCAACATTACTAGTTCNTTGTCCAAACTGTCACAAAAAATATATGAATGTCATGCAATTCGAGTGAGTAAGCCAACCATTGCTAGGGCGATAAAAAACTTTAACTATTCCTTTAAAAGAGTAAAAATTCTTCCCGAACGACGAAATAATTCAAGTACGGTGGAAGAACGGAAGGAGTACGCATTGTCGTACAATCGCATTACCCAACGATTCCCTCAAGCCGCCATAGTATTTATTGGAGAAGTTGCGTTTAATATCACTATGCGTACAGTGAAGGACAGACCGTTGATTGGTTCAATAGCCGAAAAAGTTGTTCTTCGTACAAGGAACATTTCGATAGTGTGTGCAATGAACCGTGGCGGTATATTGCACTACATCACTATAAACAGCGTCATAAATCAGGAGTTGTTGGTAGGTTTCATAAAACAATTAAAGGAAAATTTGAAAGAGCTAGACGTTGGAAATCAGACTCTTATAATTATGAATAAAGTCGCGTTCCACAAATGCACCACTATTCTTGAAACATTCAGTGCAGAAGGATGTAAAGTTAAGTATCTTCTACCATATTCACCATTTCTCAACCCGGTAGAAATGTTTTTTAACGATTTGAAAAACTTAATCAAAAGGACCAATCCACAACATGAACAGGAAATAATGTCTGCAATTGAAAAAGGAGCTTCTCTAACTACGGTAAAGGATTGTGAAGGATACTTTGGAGAAATGTGGCAGTACATAGAGAGATGTAGATTAGGGGAAGAAATTACGGATTAGACAGATAAGTCAATAAATGTACATACAATTTTTTGAATATCTAGTCTATAAGTATATCTTACAATTTCAGCACCATTGTATATTTTAATGTCACTGTGATTATCACAAAACGAACATTTGTGAGGAAAAGATGATTCCCTTAAAAAAAGTCGATCGAACCTGAAAATCTCTTTCAAACATCATAGATCGCTTTGAACTGCGGTGATAGAAGTTTGCTTCGAACCAAATGTATTGTCATGTATCAGCTCCAACATTACTAGTTTCTTGTATCTGAATATACAGAAAGTATATTCATATACGTGTTGACTCGACACGCCCTTGACCATTGGCATTCATGGTTGATGGAGTGATCTCGCACTCTTTGGGCGGAACCTTACAAACAGTAACTGCAATTTATTTGTTTGGTTGAAAATGATGGGAAGTAGATATTTTCTTTGTCTCATATAATCAATCCGGAATCTCCTTTTTAGTGGAACTGAATAATCAATCCCTGTAGCGGAACAATAAATCTGAATGGGGTTTTGGTCCCTTTTCTGGTCACCATTCCTGTGATGTGAAGCACCGACCAGCAATCCATTGGACCGTCCCGAAACAGCAGTGACATCTGCTGAAATATTTACAAACATTCTAGTACTCGTATTATGGAGAAGAATAAAAAACTTTAAATAGTGATGCGTGTAGCCTCGGCGATGTCCGATTGTATTAAGGAAACGGTTGTAAGGTTCTGTTATATACAATACGATTATGTCAACCAGTGCTGCTGGTGCTTGTTTCTATTAACAAACAACTTAGACAAAAAAACTTACCAAACTTAATCCAAACCAGTGTACAGTTAAGCTTGGAAGCATCTATTCTATATATTTTCTAAGAACGTTTATCGCAGTATGAAAACTATACTGGCAGCTTAAATACATGTATTTGTTGCAAATTGGATGAAAATTTGTGACTTGACAAGATTTCATTTATATTCTTCTTCTGTAACATGAGAGAAATGTAAAACTATAATTTCATTCAATTGTTTTCTACAGAATAGTGTAAAACTAGTATAAAAACTAGTGGAAAACGTTGGAAGTTGAATAAAAAAAGCATGTCAGAAACCCGTTACAAACCAGNTATGGAGAAGAATAAAAAACTTTAAATAGTGATGCGTGTAGCCTCGGCGATGTCCGATTGTATTAAGGAAACGGTTGTAAGGTTCTGTTATATACAATACGATTATGTCAACCAGTGCTGCTGGTGCTTGTTTCTATTAACAAACAACTTAGACAAAAAAACTTACCAAACTTAATCCAAACCAGTGTACAGTTAAGCTTGGAAGCATCTATTCTATATATTTTCTAAGAACGTTTATCGCAGTATGAAAACTATACTGGCAGCTTAAATACATGTATTTGTTGCAAATTGGATGAAAATTTGTGACTTGACAAGATTTCATTTATATTCTTCTTCTGTAACATGAGAGAAATGTAAAACTATAATTTCATTCAATTGTTTTCTACAGAATAGTGTAAAACTAGTATAAAAACTAGTGGAAAACGTTGGAAGTTGAATAAAAAAAGCATGTCAGAAACCCGTTACAAACCAGTGCTTTTAATTTCGTACGCATAATTACCTCTGTTTGAAAAATGTAATCTAACTGAAGGACACTTTCAGTAGTGATGTGCAAACTGAGTGCGATTGAATGAGTGAATTCATTCTTTCTTATGAGTGACTTAATTCGAATATCTACAAAGAGTTATTATAGTTTCTTTGCAATTTAACTCACTCAACGAAATTTCAATAACGAATAAAAAAAATCTTGATTCTTAAGTGTTTTTTTTATTGTCTAAAGAGTCATGACTATTTGTGGCGATCTTTGACTCACTCATTAACGAGACATATCGCTCTTTGGCTCGTCAAAGTGTCATTTGACTCTTGGTGGTGTCCTTTGACTCACTCAATAACTAATTGTATTACTCTTGAAAGCGTCATTTAAAGCATTGTTAAATATTTATATCTAATATCAAAGTTTCTTTCACGTGTTGTACAATCTTATGATGGTGATGAAGAATTTAGATAAGATGTTCAAAGGATGTTCATCCAACTTTCAGAAGTATGGACCACCGAACTAGACATGGGACAAACTGTTCTTTTAAAGGATTTAGTGCGGTCCAGTTTGATCAGTGTTGTGAACTGAACGCGTACGGCAGTTTTTCCGCACTGTTTTCCGTCTGTGGGGCGGTGTTGATCATTCAGTTTTTTTACTACACATTACTCCAGAGTAATCCAGAATAATTACTTCGGCGTTACTCCGGAGTTAAATCCGGAGTAATTACTTCGGAGTATACTCTGGTTTTTATACGTCGGAGGCGGAGTGAATTCAAGAATCCACTCCGGAGTTCTCATCACTAATGTAAATCGACCGCAACTGAACATGTTAATGTGTTGGTACGTGTATTACTGGTAGTTTCAGTACGAGTAAAGAGCATTCGTATGTGTAGTCGGCAAACTGAGTCATCCGCACATTGAACTGTCGCCGTACGGTTGGCGTGCGGAAGAATCGTCATTCATAATTCTATTGTGCGGATCTCGTATAAAGAGTGGAACGAATCGAACGGTTCTGATTCAATACGCGCATGCCTACACCGAACCGAGGTCAAAATTAATTTTACTTGTCAGTTACTTTTGCTCAAGTGAAGAGGAAACATGCATTTTTATACCGAACTGTTTGTGATCACGGGCATACTTGTTGTAAATGGTAGCATACGGACTTAGGATAACATTACTATTTGCTCGTTTTACGCTTAAAAGTTTTAAAGCATAAAAGATGCTACAGGGTAGATTTCTGTGTGGGTGTATGATATTTATATTTCAAGGTAAGTCAGTCAGTTCATATGCATCTGTTTTACAGGATTTGCCAGTACAAGAGCGATCGCACAAGCTGATCCCTTAGAACCAGTGCGTTTGGTTGACATGCCGCTGGTCGATGTCGATGCTGGGGCAAGGAAAAGTGGTATGCATATGGATACTTGCATGCAATTGTATAAATGTTTCGCTTTTTTTAAATATGTTTGTTCTATTTTTTAGCTCACGAAACCTCGATCTCCTGTACCGAACCAATCTGCTGCAAAGCAATGGACCGATTGCGGCAGGCTGAACTCAAGGTCCAGCAGCTAGAGAAAGAGAAGAATTTATACTTGAAAAGTATCCACTTAAAATTAGACTTTTTGATCAAGCACACTACCGCGCAAAGGCTAGCATTACAAAAATACTTAACGGTAAAACGGCCCAAAGAAGAGCTTATTCCTCGATCAGATTTTGCATTAACGCTACTGGAGAATGAGCAACAGCTAGAACGTTTTGATAGAGCATTGCAAACTAATCCCAAGTTTAATCAAAAAGTTCAGCAATATTTGCAGCGGAGAATAGATCGCGAAGATGTGAAAAATCGTCTACACCAGACACTCGATTTGCTGTTCAGCAAATCATTTTTTGCACAAATTAATTGGACTGGTATCAGTAGAACAGAGCAACGTAAAGTGCAGCTTAATAAGTTTAAGAATGTGTTACAATTATTCATAACCGTGGGAGCCAATGAGACGGGTATGCCCACAGAAAAGTATGTGGTAGACTTTCTCAAGAAAAAGTTGAAACACGCAAAGGAACGCATTAATATACCTGAAACAAGAACAACTTCTAGCCATAAAAAGGTTAGGATTACATAGCTTGTAAGTATGTATAAGGTTAAGGTTTAAGTGTTAAATGAATGTGAAATCGATATGAACTTTAGAAATATTCATTGCTAATACAAATCAGATTCGATTAGATGAACTTAAGAGTCACCTTTGTTGCCGGCGTATGTGTACGCCGATGTGTACGCGAATTAAATTTCTGCGCGAATATTATGCGTTACAATATGTTATTCTCATGCGCCGAATCTGTACTCATGTTTACCAGCTCTTCTTCATTAATGGTTTTATTTTGAATTGTCTTTTTCAGTTCTTTGGACTATTGTTCGGCAAATGTGTAAAGTTATGGAAAAAATAGAAATACAAATCCGTACGAAAAAAATAGCCCAATCCAGTTACAATTATTTCTCAAAACTTACCGCCCGACTCCTTTCAATCCGAACTATAGCCTCATTATAGTCTCTGCTTTAGCGACTCAATTGTCTTCAGATTCATGTTGTGCTTCTGTCGAAAAATACTTTCCTGTTCGTTTCGTTTAGTGCACCACTATGTTATTTATCATCTTTGCTGATAACTTCAACTCTTGCAGGGAACGCAGGAAATCAACCAGTCCATCCGTTTGCGTCAGAAAGGAACCTATTTTGCGATTGTGTCACTCACAACCACCTTGGTTTGGTTGATCATACACAAATATTTAGAGTAAATTGAAATAAAATTAAGCCGATCAGAAGTTTGGGTTTACTATAGTCGATCGTAAAAAATGAAAATTTTTGCTATTTCGGTATCTTTGATTTGTTTTTAAATAATCAGTACACATATTATTTTCTTTTCTAATATTTATAGGTACAAAATGGATAAATTTCAACGCTGCAAAAAGTTGGCATCAACCTGTGAGTAAAACATTCATTTTTACGTATCTTACTCTTTTTTTACTTCATAGGCAACGTATGAAAAGGGTTGGTTAATCTTGTTTATGATAGCCAAATTTCACATAAAAGAATTTATACGACCCACGACAGTCTTTTAGGGAGTTTAAATTGTGGTTAACTTGCATTCTCGCGGGGACATGTAGTACTACAACGTAATATCGGTAATCGTCAGAAGGTCAGAAACTAGATCATGTTATTAGAAATTTATGATACACAGCAATTCCACGATATACGGTAGTGACCCAATTTTCGAACTTCCGCATTCATCGAATATGTTATGGTATGTTAACACATTCCAAATGCGTATTATAATACGTTTTTATTTGTTTTATATTATCTCCGAAATCTTCGAAAGACGTAGCCGGATAATCAGTCCTTTCTACGGGTGGGACGGTCCGGATTTGATTTGATCACTTACACCACTCGGCCGCTCCTCTTCTTCTTTTGTTTTGCAAGAAAGTATGTAGTCTCCTATATTAGTATAGACCAGAAATGTCAAACATATGGCCCGCGAATGAAGAACGAGAACATCGATTATTATCTGGCATGGGTAAGGTTTAGCATGGAAAATTGAGAAATAATTTTTATATGTTGTATGTGTACTCTTTTACACTTAAGTAACATGCTTTTGAATCTTTCTTGAAGTCCAAACAACTGCTGAATTTTAATTTCTTCCGATTTCTCTCTCCCCTTCCGACTAATCTTGGCCAGGCAGATAATTTTTGTTTGGAAACCGGCCCGCAAGCCAAAATGAGTTTGACATCACTGGTATAGACTCTTGTTTAAATTCTCATCAGTGGCTTTTCTATTAACTTTCTCCCTCGAGTCTTTGACTATCTAGGAGCATGTGTTTTTTATATGATATCAAGTAAATATTTTTTGTACGATATTAAGTTTTAGTTTTAGTTCGATTATGTTGCAAAAAACAAAATTTCAGAGTTTAAATTTCTTTTAATTTTTATTTTACTTATGTGGATTTTAGTTCAAAATACTTATGAACTTCAAAATACTTAAGCCAGAAGTGGCCGGCGTGACCTAAGGGGTCGTTAAGCCAAGAAAGAAGAAGATTTATGAACTGTCAACAGTGGAAAAAACCTCGTACTGTTCCGAAGCTCTCTGAAGTTCGGGAGGGTTGCCTTCCGCTAATCACCACACAAACCTCTGTAGACGTTTTGTCGTTTGAACAGGAAGCGCTTTTCTTCGGTCAGAAAAAAAAACTGACGGTGATTTGTTCGCGGATATTGAGAGCATAACATATTGTGAAATTTTGTAAGAATAACGAACTTTACGATCTATTTGGCTGTAGTCCTGTTCAGCTTTTAATAATGCGCGATGAACTATCTCCTTATCTTAACTTGTTGTTTTTGTTCAACTTGAACAGAAAATATAATTAGTATTTTTAATTTTTCAATTCGTTGGAATATAAAAAGTCGAACTTAATTTAATTATGTTTTATTATAGGAATATTCCAGTGACGAAACTCTTTCATACTCCACCATGGAATCGTGGGTATCGCAGAACATAAGTAAACAAAATGTTGATAACATTCGCCCTGTTCATTCATCATTTTCCATCTTCAACAACAGAGTCGTCCCTTCTACAGTTACCGTTCCGGTAAAACACCCGTTGATCATGACGTCGTCTACTGTTAGTGGTTGCCCCCGTGCTTTTGCGAGACCAACGTCGCCTCCGCCACTGATATTCTTCAGTGACCACGTCGAGTCGTCGCAACAGCTCCTGACTACTAATGTCCATTCCAAGGATTTACCATCAGACAAAAATGTCAAAAGTTGTCACTCCAGTGACTCAACCAACGACACTGGGTGTTTTACGGAAATTTCGCCAGTAAAATCCCAGCAGGAGTTGGATAAGCTGGAGGAATTTTTAAACATTGAGAACAATATGCAGAGCATGGCGAATCATTTAAACGGGTTAGTTTCAGCAGATGACGCAGCAAATCGTTTCAGCGAAGCTCTTTATATTGTTGTTACAGCAAAATTTTTAACACAGTGCAGTTGGATAGGAGGCGGAAAAAACGGGCCAAAGACAGCTTTGAAAAAATACAAAAATTTGCAAAAAGTATTACGACTTGTCGCAAAGCAAGGTGTGAACTACCGAGAAGAATTTAAGTTTGACGCGCTTTTAAAATCAAAAATATTTCACGCTAAAGACAGATTACTCAGATTCAAGAATATAAGAAAAAGCGTTTGTATGAAACGCGGTCCAAAGAGCATCCACAGAAACTTTTTAGTTGATCCATTCTTCGATACTGGGCCGACTACGGAAGTTAATGCACCAGTCAAAACTATGCAGGAATTGAATAGATTGGAGAAATTTCTCAACGCTGAAAACAACATGCAAAGCATGGTGAAATACTTAAACAGCTTGATGTTTGCGCAGGACGCTGTAAGTCGTTTAAACGAAGCTGTTCGTATGGTTGTTAGTGATGATCTTTTAGCGCAGTGCAGCTGGCTGGGTTACGGTATAGGCAGACCAACGATAGGCCTGCAAATGTACGTTAATGTTCAAAGTCTTCTGCTGCTTGTAGCAGAAAATGGTGTGCACAGCCTGGAAAGGACGGAGTTTGAGAAGCTTTTAAAATCAAAAATATTTAACGTTGAAGGTAGATTGCGCTTCCAAAATATTAGAAATAATGTTTGTACACCTAAAGAACTAAACTCCAAAAGCTCAACCTGTTCCAAAAACTGTTCCAACAACAACAACAAACAATTCCAAATTGTACAACAACAACAGACAACAAGAACAACTCCAACAACAACAAGAACAACACCAACAACAACAAACAACTCAAAATTTACCCCCGTAAAATCCAAGGACGAGTTGGATGAAATGGAAAAATTTCTCAACAATGAAGACAATATGCAGAGCATAGCGAAACGCTTGAGCAGAATAATATCTGGGGATGATGCTGTAAATCGTTTGAGTGACGCTCTGTATACGATTATGGAAGTTGAATTTTTAGCCCAGTGTAGTTGGCTGGGTGGTGGTTCCGGCGGCTTAAAGATAGGTTTAAAGTGGTACGTAAATTTTCAACGTCTTCTGCGGCTTGTGGCAGAAGATGGTGTGCACAGCATAGAAAGTAAACATTTTGAGAAGATTCTAAAAACAAAAATATTCCACGCTAAAGAAAAGTTAGTTAGGTCAAAAGATATTTCGAAAAACACTTTAGGTTTACACCAATTTAGAATAAATGAATCAAACAACAAAATCAATCACGAAATTTCACCGACTACGCAAATTATACCCATTAAATCGAAAGAGGAGTTGTATCGGCTAGAAGAATTTCTCACTGCCGAAGACAATATGCAGAGTATGGCGAAACGCTTAAGCAGATTAATATATTCGGAAGACGCTGCAAATCGTTTGAGTGATGCTCTGTATACGATTATGGAAGTTGAATTTTTAGCCCAGTGTAGTTGGCTGGGTGGTGGTTCCGGCGGCTTAAAGATAGGTTTAAAGTGGTGCGTAAATTTTCAACGTCTTCTGCGGCTTGTGGCAGAAGATGGTGTGCACAGCATAGAAAGTAAACATTTTGAGAAGATTCTAAAAACAAAAATATTCCACGCTAAAGAAAAGTTAGTTAGGTCAAAAGATATTTCGAAAAACACTTTAGGTTTACACCAATTTAGAATAAATGAATCAAACAACAAAATCATTCACGAAATTTCACCGACTACGCAAATTATACCCATTAAATCGAAAGAGGAGTTGTATCGGCTAGAAGAATTTCTCAACGCCGAAGACAATATGCAGAGTATGGCGAAACGCTTAAGCAGATTAATATATTCGGAAGACGCTGCAAATCGTTTGAGCGATGCTCTCTACATGATTGTGGAAGTTGAATTTTTAACACAGTGTACTTGGCTGGGTGGTGCATCAGGCAGATCAAAGATAGGTTTAAAGTGGTGCGTAAATTTTCAACGTCTTCTGCGGCTTGTGGCAGAAGATGGTGTGCACAGCATGGAAAAGATACATTTTGAGAAGATTCTAAAAACAAAAATATATCAAGCTAAAAGCAGATTACGCTTTAGAAATATCAGGAAAAGCGTTTGTAGACGTAGAAAGCGCAAAACAACCACAACCAACGAAACCACATCCATTCAGCTAATCATGACTTCGGAAAACTCACCAGAGACCGAATCGATTTCGGGAAGTTCAGCAGAGACCGAATCGATTTCGGATATTTCATCAGAAGCTAGGACGATTTCGGGCATTTCCTCAGAAACTGGGTCGTTTTCGGGAATTCCGCCAATAGCTAGGTCGATTACGGAAATTACATCAGTAAAATGTAAGGAGGATTCGAATAGAATAGATAAATTTATCAACAATGAGAACAAAATGCATATTTCGCCAGCAATTCTGTTGACTAAGAAAATTTCGTCAGGAACTAGTGCGATTTCGGTAATTTCACCAATTCAATCGAAGGAAGAGTTGGATTAGCTGGAGGAATTCCTCAACACTGAAAATAATATGCATGCTATGGCGAAACGCTTAAACCGCTTAATATCTGCGCAGGACGTTGGGAAACGTTTCAGCGAAGCTCTCCACATTGTTGTTAGTGATGGATTATTAACTCAGTGTAATTGGCTAGGTGGCGGAAAATTCTTACCAGAAATAGGCCTTCAAAAATATGAAAATTTACTCAATCTGCTAAAGCTTTTAGCTGAGGATAGTATGCACACTCTTAAAAAAGCAGAATTGGAGAAGATTTTAAAAATGCAAATATGTGATGCTAAAAGCAGGTTATGTCCCAAACATACATAGCAAAAAGTGTTTGTAGACAGAGCAATACACAAATCATTTAGGATGTAGTTACGTTACTATAAGTCGGATTTACTGTAGTTTGGATTGTTCGTTCGAACAGTAATTAGTATTTTTGCAGCTAACCTATGTACCTATGTTTGCAAGAACCATGAACTTTGATTAATGATTAATTGACGAATTTGGTTATGAAAGTTATATAAGTAAAATGAATGTACTATACTGTAAATGAAATTAATTAGTAAAAAGAAGTATTGTTATGTTGCATATAATAAACGCAGAAAATTTGTAAGGAAATATAGAATGTACATCAAAGCTTGTTAACTTGGTGAGCTATGAGATAGAATGATTCAGATTATACTTTCACGTTTCCGAATTTGATAAGGCTTTGTCCTTGTTGAGAACAAATGTAATAAATGCGCGCTTCCCTTCTCCACAAACCAAACAATGGTTCAAATCTGGATAATTGTCTGATAGATCACCTGGCTGCAACGGTTCATGAGTTTGCTGAGTTGCTATTACAATCAAGAATGTTTGAATGGTGTGGTTGTACCGTTCTGTTAACTGTTATTTATTGTGCAGTATGTATAAACTCTAGCACATCTTCAAATATCTCTTAATCAGTTTATGTAGACCAAATTTGTCGCATGATCTTCTTTGCATTCGAGCGAATAAGCTTAGTCTTGCTTGTTATCGAGAAAGACACTGAAATTCACATTTTCAATGACTTCGATGATGATTCTTGGAGACGATTGCCATTTTGTTGTTGTTTGGTTAACCTAACTTGATAGCTTAGTAGCTTTCGATGCACTGTTCCATTTATTTATGCATGGCAACTTCGGATGTCGTGGCAGTTTGAAACCAGTCTTCTTATTCTACAACTGATGGATTGTTGCCGTTCTGAATCAGACGTGGAGAAACTCTTTGTGTTTGTTCTTAATTTCTTAAATGTTTCGCATACTTTTTTCTTTTATTATTTTTGCTGTCGTTGGCTTTGATCTCATCAGTTGTCTGTGAGTTTGCAAGTGAGAATGTTGTTGTTCTTCTTCTTCTTGGCCTGATAATGTTCGAGTACGTCGCCAATCCGTTTCCAGGAAACACGGTCTAGGACTGCAGTCCTCCATCCACGGCTGCATCCGGTCTCCGTCAGGTTCGACTCCACCTGATCCAGCCAACGAGTTCGCTCTGCTCCTCTCCGCCTTGTGCCGAACGGATCGATGACGAACACCTTCCTGGTGGTTCACGAGTCCGGCATCCTCAACACTTGCCCCAGCCATCGTATCCTTTCGGCTTTGACAACCTGAACAATGCACCATCGGATTCCGCTGCTCATGTTGTTGTCCGAAGTTACGTCACCGTCAAAGGATACTCTTTTTCTGAGTCGGGCTCTATCACGGTCAGAGCCTTCGGCAAGCAGGTACTTTGTCTTCATTGCATTGATCCTCAATCCAATTCTATCGGCCTGCGTTCGTTGATCGGCCACCATCCGATCACACGCTTTCGCATCGCACCTATGGCCAGGAACGCTATACCGAGTTCATGTTATTCACCATCGCTCTAGTAGATCATGCGATCACTGCGGTAGGAGCACTCCGTAAATCCTTTCCAGCGCACCTCTTTGAAGTGGTACTATACCATAGACGCAGGTCCTCACCTCCTTCGGAAAAAATAAGGGTACTTCCCGGTGCTGTGAGGGATCTGCAGTTACATGTCCCGATCCCGATTTCCAATCGTTGTCCTTGTTTCGGTGCGTGGGTCGTTATCCTTTAATCCGATTCGAAATACATTGCTTAGTGTTCGTTGCGGTTATGTTTGGGATCGGTTGCAAGGCCTCTCCCCGAACCCATTGTCTCGTCGAAGAGCCTACGCATCCTAGTTGCTTAAAGTCCGGTAGGTTGCCTGGACAGAAACATGGAGAAATGACGCGAGCTGACCCCCGAAACTCAATTTAGCCATATAATCCATCTTCCCAAGTTGTTGAATTTCCCCGTATACCCAAGCTCAGATATTTCGAAAGATATGTTACCGTTCTGCACGCCGTGGACGTATTGAGTCGGAGTAGGGTTCGGAGAGTCTACATATATTATCCTTAGAGAGGTATTGCTACGTACACTGACAACAGAACAGAAGATGTTGTTCTAAATCATGATTATGTTTTATATTTCTATTTCTTCTAATATGGCTGCACCCTTCGTTTGATTATCTCTCCGGTAGGTATAGTGGCATCTTACTTATCACTTCCGTCCGGATGTGAGACTTAATGAGGATGAGCCACTCAATGTATTTAACTAGTTTTTGTTTATTATTTACAGGAGAAATTCAAATTAACGTTTTTATTTTTACTTTTCTAGTTTGCAACAGAGGGGAAGTTTTTGAAATTACATGAATTTTCATTTATTTTCACCAAGTACATAGACATAACCAAATGATAAAACATGAAATGTTAAACTTTTTCATGTAATCTTAAAATGATATAACTGTTGGTTCAATTAATTAAATATTCACATTCAATTGTTTTTGAAAGTAAATGAATGATTTTATTTTTAATACACAATTAAAATAATATAAATATTTATAGCATTTCAATAGCACAATGCTTCATAAATTATTTAAAAGCTTTATTTTCAAATCTGCTGTTGTTTGCGACCAACGTTCATATTTTGAAAAGAAATGGTTTAACAGGGATTGATTGAAAGGATAAGATAAATCTTTAAAATAATTTTTTGTATCTCTAATGAACAAATTGGTTTTCAGGAAATATTATTGACAAGGTGTTCTTCTCTATTTCCTACTTTTATTTTCCCTTCCCACGCGACGTGGAAAGAAAAGAACACCAAAGAACGAAGTTTGCGGCAACCTGCTGTTGGATTGTTTTCTGCCACTATCAATATTTCCCCACATAACGGTTCCGGCTGTTCGTACGATTTCCTAAAGAAGGCATCAAAGGAACAATTATTTCAATCATTGAAGCAACAGTTATAAACAAACTGTTGCGTCCAGCAAACACTGATTTCTTTCCCCAATCAAAATCGCGACACTAAGCAGTTTTCTTTAACAATAGCAATTATATTATAAAATATACACGTGGATTTTTGTGTGTGTGTGAGTATTGGTATTGGCATTAAAAAAACCTCTGCTTTCTTGCTGAGTCGCTAGGGAAAGATCCCCTGGCACTAGCTTCGTTGGGCGTTTATCCAGCGGCACTCATCCAGCTCAGCCGAATATCCTCGTTCCGAATCTAACTCAGCCGAAATCGCTTTAGAACAGAAAGCGCCCTCTAATGAGAAAAACAAACATTAAAAAAGAAAATAAAATTTTTATGTTTTCATATTTGATTATGTCCTTGTACTGACAATGATGACAATGAGATATAATAAAATTAGTGTAAAACCTTTTTCATCAACAAATCATTTAGTACTAAACTGCAATGTTGCTATATGCTGTTGAGCCTTTTGAGCCAGTCTAAACGCGCCTTAAGCAAATGCCATTGTCAAACAATACCACCAACTGTCAATAGAGGCCATCGTACCAACAACAGTCCAAAACATTCTGAGAAACGCCATACGCTATCCGTGATTGTATCGTGAAATAAGAAAATATTCGAAAAACAGCTTCAAAAAAACGTCTACACAACGAAGAAATCTCTAAAAAATAGCACTTCGTTATTGTCTTTCTGCTACGGAACAGAGACGAATAAAAACTGAAAGGCTATAACCAAAAGTCCCCGTCTTTCTGTGAGTCTTCGTGATTTGTTACCTGGAAACATGGAACATTCATTGAATCAACGTGATGGAATAAAACCATCTCCAGCGGTAAGTGATCACGAAAATGTGCGTTTCCTTTATCGAATTTTTAACCTTGATGCATTGTTCTTCCTTCTTAACAACAGTCGATTGAGGGACCATCTACGATAAAACAAGAACCTTTGGACGAGGAGATGAAAGAACCGAAGATAGAAATTCCCCAGGAGGCAAGCTTGTGGGAGTGCGGCACTCTGGACCCGTTGAAAGAAGAAATCGATATCGGCGAAACAGGCCTTACGGTGCAGGATCCGTTTTTCATGATAGAAGAAATCGGCATCAAAGTTGAACCGAAAGTAGAGAAGGATGAGGAAATAGAGGACCATGGCGATATCGTCGATACAAGTAAGTGTTATCCATTTATCTGTTTTGCCGCGATACTCTGTCAGGCAACATAACCGTTTTTATTCTGCATTCGGCTTGAGATGATTTCGAACCAACGCATCGCTGAACCAAGAGAGTGGACTACTGCTCGAGCTTACGGGTTGTGGACAATGATCACTTTAGAAGTAGATTACTGGTATTCCCCGATATACGCCATACTCGATATATGCGATTTCGCTATACGCGATTTTTTCGAAATTGACATTTAACTTCGTTAACAAAGAAGCAAATTAAAAAAAAAATCTTTAAAGCCTGTCGTAACGAGTTTCTATCTAGCAGTAACAACAACTTAACAGTTATATGTATAAAACATTATCGGAAATATAACCAATGGACGAAGATGAAGAAATGTTCAGTAATGTAAGTTGGAAAATCCGCAAAAAGATGGTGATATACAAAGAAATCTATCATCAAACCAAGAATTCGATATACGCTAATATTCGAGATACGCGATTGCCTCCGGTCCGCATTGATAGCGTATATCGGGGAATACCTGTATTTGTAATTGATTAAAAGCATTACGTTTACATTTGTTGTAGCAAAAAGTGAACGAGTATGTGCTTTTTTTTAGCGATAATGGTTTGCTTAACTTATCCGTATAATGGTTGACGACTGAACGGACTTATTCGTACGACTTAAAACCCGATAGTTAACCCTGACTGCGGAAGTCAATTTCAATGGTTTACCGATGGTTTACCGATTTATTTATTTCATTACATGGTTTATCCATCCGGTCAATTTAGGATGAGGCATATTTCGTTAACCAACGTGGTGATTTTTTTTAAATTCAGTCGAGTATTTTTATTACATCAGTATGTACTTTTATTTCTGTCATATGGTTTTCCACCCGTCGTAACCTGGTTTACTTTCTGGAGAGATTTTTTACTGAATCAAACCTTGACTTATGGCATATATTCACAATTAATTTTCAATGAAAATTATTTTTAACTAAATCATAACATTAAAAAAATGTCAGTTCATCTTTACTTTGATATGCAATTCGAACCAAAAATCGTTTTGTTCATTGTATTGTGAGTAGTTTACAGGATTTATGATTTAGTTCGGCCAGCCTCCAAACTTTTTCCTGCTCCGAGCATTTCATGTTTGGTAAGCAGCGTGTTTTTTTTAACACGGAGCTATTGATTTAAACATGCCAACAGTTGCCTTTGAGGTTCAAATTATAACTACCCTGTAAACACTCTGTGTGGTGTTAGTCGTTACATTCCTTCAATTTTGAGGTTTAGCGTTTTACACATGTAATTCCAAAAATCAAGTGCATCTAGCAAGAAAAAGTGTCGAGTCAGTTCGAACTAAAATCGAAAAACCCTGTATATTTCTGCAAGGCAACACAACCAAACAAAAATTATGTATACATGAAAATCTTGCAGCGATCATGGATACATTAGCGGCAGAACCTCGACGCCGTAACAAAACTACCTCAGACGAGGACAGACACCGCGTTGTAACAGCCTACGAAAATGGCGCATCCGGAAAAGATATTGCTAAAATGCTGAACATCAAACGAGGGACGGTGTACAGCATTATAAAAAAATATCAAAAGACATGGGAAGTTTCAGCTGCAAAACGTGGAGGCAACCGTCCTAAAATGTTATCGGACGAGGCAGTACAAAGCATTCGTTCATGGATAGACGAAGACTGTACTTTAACGATGAAGGTGTTGGTCGAGAAAGTCCTCGAACGATATAGTGTGCGTGTCAGTACGACAACCATCGCACGAGAAATAAAAGGATTCAATTTTTCCTTTAAAAGAATCCACAATATACCCGAACGTCGGAACACGGATAGCACAATCGAAGAACGCAAATCGTATGCAGCAATGTATTACGAATTACTAATGGAAATTACCGATAAGGGCATCGTTTTTCTGAACGAAACTGGCTTTAAATTGAGCATGCGGACATCACAAGGCCGATCACAGCCGGGAACAACTCCAAGCGTCGTCGAACCGCAGTTGCGATCAAAAAACATATCCATCATATCCGCTATGAATAAGTATGGTATAGTTCATTACCAGTCGCACAACAGGGCTATAACTAGCAAATTAATAAAACAATTTGTTTTGGAGTTGAAGGCCAAATTAAGGATGCGTGGAGTTAGTCGTTCGTGCATAATTATGGATGATGTGGAATTTCATAAATCTGCAGAGGTACAAGAAGCAATTGGCAACGAAGAAGATAAACCACTTTACTTACCTTCCTATTCACACTTTCTGAATCCCATAGAAAATATGTTCAGCGAGTGGAAAAATTTAATAAAACGATCTAATGCACAAAGCGAACAGGCGTTGATGGAAGCCATAGCCAGCCTTTCAACGCTAGTCAGTTTCCAAGACTGTGAAANTACAAAGCATTCGTTCATGGATAGACGAAGACTGTACTTTAACGATGAAGGTGTTGGTCGAGAAAGTCCTCGAACGATATAGTGTGCGTGTCAGTACGACAACCATCGCACGAGAAATAAAAGGATTCAATTTTTCCTTTAAAAGAATCCACAATATACCCGAACGTCGGAACACGGATAACACAATCGAAGAACGCAAATCGTATGCAGCAATGTATTACGAATTACTAATGGAAATTACCGATAAGGGCATCGTTTTTCTGAACGAAACTGGCTTTAAATTGAGCATGCGGACATCACAAGGCCGATCACAGCCGGGAACAACTCCAAGCGTCGTCGAACCGCAGTTGCGATCAAAAAACATATCCATCATATGCGCTATGAATAAGTATGGTATAGTTCATTACCAGTCGCACAACAGGGCTATAACTAGCAAATTAATAAAACAATTTGTTTTGGAGTTGAAGGCCAAATTAAGGATGCGTGGAGTTAGTCGTTCGTGCATAATTATGGATGATGTGGAATTTCATAAATCTGCAGAGGTACAAGAAGCAATTGCCAACGAAGAAGATAAACCACTTTACTTACCTTCCTATTCACACTTCCTGAATCCCATAGAAAATATGTTCAGCGAGTGGAAAAATTTAATAAAACGATCTAATGCACAAAGCGAACAGGCGTTGATGGAAGCCATAGCCAGCCTTTCAACGCTAGTCAGTTCCCAAGACTGTGAAAAATATTTCCGAAACATGGGAACGTACTTAGACCAGTGTTTGCAAGGTGATGTAATAGAAGATTGAGGTACCATTTCTAAATATTTTTACTCATCAAAATTCGACGATCCTTCGTATTAAATTTTAATTTCTAAGTACGTTTACATTATTACTTTAATTAACAGTTATACGTGATTACCAACGTGATATGAAAAACAACATCATTAGTTTTAGTTTGTTAAACGTATTAATAAAACAATAATGTACATATTTAAACATTACTTAAATCCTTTTTTTCACTTTTAAAAACTGGGCTCTGGGTAAAATTGTATGTTTTTCGTTTTATGATGTATATTGAACTATTAAATCTAGTCAGTAAAAAATGTTTAGTCAACAGAATAATTATTGATGATCGCGTGGTTCGCGTCTTTAGTAATTGGGCTGTTACAGTCAGCTAAAAACGATAGTTTTGTTGCCAATAGCGGCCGCTGATGTATCCATGGTTGTTGCAAGATAACCATGTAGATAGAATTATGCCTTATAAGTACCTCTACGTAAAAAAGCGTAGCTTCAATATGCAACAAGTTTATGTAAAACGTGATCATTGTGTAACGCGTAAAAACTAAATCGTAAGTGTGTAAAGTCTCGTAATTGTGAAAGATCAACTAGGTATCTTATTCATCACAACACAGCACTATTGTTACCAGCGAATATTACTGACGAATATGTCTAGTTTATACAAAACTTTTACAAAAACTAATTTTGAATTGTAAGAAACTGACTTGTTGAAACTCATTACTCCTAGTTAAACATCCAGTGCGCGTAGTAAAAACACACCCTATTATCTAAAAATTAACTGTGCGGAGTAGGAAAAGTTGGAAACACCAGACTGTTGTGAAAACAGCGTAGAACTGAAGAAAACGTTCTATTATGAAATATTACATAATTTTTTCAACACAATTTTACTATCAAAAGTACTATCCTCAATGTTTGTTTGTTTCATTAATATTTGAAAGCTTTGCTAGGCATTCGTATTCTTCGTATTGAACCAAGGATTTTCCGTTGCGTTGAAAACATTATTTCACGAGATCATTTTAGATGTGATTTTACAGATGTGGATACGCCAGGTATTACGGAACCGCGTCATATACATAAAACTACCAGCGATGATGATCGTGAGGGGATCATTGCTGCGAGTGAAGACGGATATACAGTTTCTATGATAGCTGACATGTTGTCAATGAACCGATCAATGTGATCAATGTATGTATTAGTGTGCAAACTCCTCTTAAACGGCTGAACCGATCTGTATGAAATTTAAGCTGAACGTTCGTTATGTATTGGCTTCGTTATGTATTTTATTCAATAAAACGTAAAGTGAGTGTTAAGTAAGTAAAAAAGCGAGATACAAGCGATGTAAGTGTGTGAATAATTAAAAAAAATGTTGTGTAGTGATTTGTAAGTGAAATTGGCGCCTTGCACGGAAGGACATGGTATTAAATTCCAATCGGCAAGGAAATTCAGGAATACCTCCTTGAAGGGCCAGAAAAAGAGAAGAAGAGAAGAGAGAAGTGCCACAATAGAAGAAGAAGAAATTGATTTTATTAGGAATATCATTTTGATCAAGAATGGTAATAGGTAATTTAAAAAAAATTGAATTGATCAATGATTTTCTCTACACGGACCAAAATTGAACATTCAAACTGTTTATTAGAAAACTTTAAATACAAAGCGCATGTTTAAGGGCAAAGCTAGGTTTGCCGGGTAAACTAGTACTATACTAGTAGTACACTTTTTCGTACAAACGGATTGCCAACCGTTTCCAATGGTTCGCGTTATGACGCCATCTACTTCATTTGGAGAAAAACAGATGGTAATCGAAATACATTTCATGATGAAGTGAGTTGATAAATCTTCCTGTAAGATAATTGTAGTTTGTTCACATATAATAGCCGGGATCGCGAAAGAAAGTCGTTAAAATGTAACAGTCGTTAGAATTTAACAAAAGTCGTTAAAAACTGCATGCCATTTGTATCGCGAACAGATGAACTGATAGTCGTTAACTGTGAAGCGATCGTTTACGTCGAGCAGATTTGGAACTGTCAAATATGAATATAGTGGAAATGGGGCAAGTGTGCCACCTTAAGCGTGTCCTAACTTTTAACTGCAAAAATGCTTTGTGGATCACTTACCTATGTGGCACACTTGCCCCAACTTCCACTATGTGTTATTTTATTTGTCAACAAAGTGAGTGCGCCTGTTACAAGCTGCGTACAACAAAGTGAATATGAATATTTTACCACTCTTCATGGCAGCCGAGACTGCTAATGCGCATGAAGGATCCGCATGGATCGTACAAGCATGAAATATGGGTGCGAAAAATAATAAAAATTATTTCAATCTTACGCTCTCTTGTTATATCGTATTTTTCGGAAATAGTCGCTCCTAATCATTTGTCTGAAAAGACAACGATATAGAGGTGCAGAAGGGGACATATTCCATGCTGCAGAAAGGCTATGAAATTCACCTCTTTCGACACCATGGTTCACTGGTTTGCATATGACTGCAGCCAGCCCGGTGCATGGGGCAGCCCGGGTATCACAGGATCGGGTATCAAATCCCAGCTGGACCGGTCCCTTCGTAGCATGGACTGACTATACGGCTACGTTGTAAAGTAATTTTAGTAAGCCAGAAATGGTCGGCATAACTCTAAGGGGTCGTTAGGCCGATAGATGATTATACGCATAATTTTTTTTTATACGCATATGTAATTGTAATTATAATTACATTTACACATTCCTCAGAATTCTAACATAAAGCACATTTTCAAACTAAGTTTAACGAAAATGTCGTTTGCATAGCCGTTTCGTCCCATTTATTTGTTGTATTGGATAGAAAATAATCAATAAATTCATTTGTTAATNATCATTGCTGCGAGTGAAGACGGATATACAGTTTCTATGATAGCTGACATGTTGTCAATGAACCGATCAATGTGATCAATGTATGTATTAGTGTGCAAACTCCTCTTAAACGGCTGAACCGATTTGTATGAAATTTAAGCTGAACGTTCGTTATGTATTGGCTCTGGCCAATATAATGAGTTCTTTTCTATTTTTTCTACGGGGGTTTTGACAGTTATTAGCCCATCAAGTAGACATAGCCATTTTTTCAATACGAATAATCTTGAAATTCTAACGAAAAAACCAATCAATTTTATTCAATAAAACGTAAAGTGAGTGTTAAGTAAGTAAAAAAGCGAGATACAAGCGATGTAAGTGTGTGAATAATTAAAAAAAATGTTGTGTAGTGATTTGTAAGTGAAATTGGCGCCTTGCACGGAAGGACATGGTATTAAATCCCAATCGTCAAGGAAATCCAGGAATACCTCCTGAAGGGCCAGAAAAAGAGAAGAAGAGAAGAGAGAAGTGCCACAATAGAAGAAGAAGAAATTGATTTTATTAGGAATATCATTTTGATCAAGAATGGTAATAGGTAATTTAAAAAAAATTGAATTGATCAATGATTTTCTCTACACGGACCAAAATTGAACATTCAAACTGTTTGTTAGAAAACTTTAAATACAAAGCGCATGTTTAAGGGCAAAGCTAGGTTTGCCGGGTAAACTAGTACTATACTAGTAGTACACTTTTTCGTACAAACGGATTGCCAACCGTTTCCAATGGTTCGCGTTATGACGCCATCTACTTCATTTGGAGAAAAACAGATGGTAATCGAAATACATTTCATGATCAAGTGAGTTGGTAAATCTTCCTGTAAGATAATTGTAGTTTGTTCACATATAATATTTGTGATCTGTTGCTCGGTTAAACCGATAGTGGTGTAAGGGCAAAAGTAGAAGTAAATCTTTTCGCAACCATATCGTGTACCGATATCAAAATTATCGAACGACAACTACCAAACACGGCGCTACAAGGTGGAATTGTTTCTGCAGAAGGAAGAATTATGGTACGTAATATCAGAACCGAACCGGAGACACCATCATAAAGATGGTTAAAGGACGATACGTAGGTGAAAGCAACTTTTGGCCTAAATTTCGACGATGATCAAATTTGCTTGATCAGAGAATGCACAACAGCGAAGGATTCGTGGAATGTACTGAATACTTACCATGAAAAGGTTTCAAAAATATATCTATTCAGCGGATCACAATAAACAATATTGAGCTCGACGAAGGAGTCAACATGGAAAAACACGTACCGGAAGCTCTCGGATATGCTGCAACGACTAGCTGGGTCAAGCGATCCAATACGGAAGTGGCTAGTAGCGATACTATTGAACGCACTTACCACCTTACCCACCCACCTTGAACAAAGACCGCTGAACGAACTTTCTTTGGAATTAGTGAAATTAAAGCTGCTTGCTGAGTACGAGAAACGAAAGGAGCGTGGTTCCGCAGGAGCAAATAAGAGTGAGATGGCGTTAAAAACAGTACAGCACTGGCAACAAAATGAGAGAACTGGTGAAGTGAAAAAGTGCTTCTATTGTAAGAAGCTATAACATTTGAAAAAGTAGTGTAGACTGTAAAGCCACTGGGGCCACGACAGTTGAGACTTTCCCTCAAACTTCCTTAATCACTCAAATCCCTCAAAAAGCGTCTTACCAAACCAAAGTCCTCGTGGCCATTTGATGTTTTCCTTAAATTTGGTCGCACAAACAATCAGTCATGGCGTCTATACTGCCTCGCTTTTCGTCAGCGACAACACACAGTGTGTGACAAATGCAATGAAATGACATGGAATTTCAATTTCAATGGAAAATATAAACAATAAAATTTTGTTTTAAGAAAAATAATGTAAATAAACATTTTACTCCTTTTTGGAGTCTCTCTAAACAACTGACGCTTCTAACTACTTAGTAGCTAAACATGTGTTATGTGCAACTTCAATGGGCGCATATATAGTATAATCGGGTTCGATACTGCCTTCTACAATCGATGTTCAAGTGCTGTATTTATAACGTTTATTGTCATGAAATGTGTATTGATTCTAGATATGGCTGATGATTTTGCTGAAGACAACGCACCGGCACGCAGAAAATTGAAGACAACATCAGATGAGGACCGTAAACGAATTGTTATCGCTTACGAAAACGGAAGTCCAGTTGCTGCAATCGCGGAAACATTAAACATAAATCGATCGACGGTATATAATGTTTTGCGAAAATATAATGAGACAATGAAAATAGAAGCAGATAAGAGAGGAAAAGTGATGGAAAAGAAAATTACACCAGCAATTCATGATCAAATCATTGTATGGATAGATGAGGACTGTACGATATCGTTAGATGTGTTAACCAGCCGAATCCTGGAAAAGTTTAATGTACGTGTTAGCCGGTCCACAGTAGCAAAAGAAATTGGTGAGTTTAACTATTCTTTGAAAACGCTTTATCTGGACCCCGAAAAGCGAAATGATGCAAATGCATTGCTTGCTCGCAAAGAGTATGCAATTGCTTTTTCTGTGCTCCCTTCCACAGTTCCAGATAATGGAATTGTATTTGTTGATGAGGTAGGATTTGTAGTAAGCATGAGAGTTATGCGTGAAAGGTCGTTGGTAGGTACAAAAGCAGTAAAAGTAGTACCTCAAATCCGTACTCGTAATATTTACGTGGTATGTGCGATGAACAGAACAGGCATTGTACACTGTATGACTAGCAATCATGCGATTGATAGGCACTTTTTTGTGACATTTATAAATGAGCTCAAACAAAAACTACGCGACATATCGATTCCACGTGCGGTAGTTATAATGGACAATGTAGCATTTCATAAATGTGCGGAGGTAAAACAGCTTTTCAAAGAAGGTGACGATCGCGCTATGTATTTACCTCCGTATTCTCCGTATTTAAATCCCATTGAAAACGTCTTTAGCAATTGGAAGAATTTTTGTGAACGGGCCAAACCACAATGTGAAGATGACGTGATGTCAGCAATTACTAATGGATGGTCTTTAATTACAGCAACAGACTGTAAGAATTATTTTCAACATATGTGGAATTACATTCCACGATGCTTGCGAGAAGAACCAATAGAAGAGTAGGAGCACTAATAGGCAATGTAGAACAAAATGGTAAGCAGTATTTTTCGTGTTCTTGAGTTTATTACTGTTGAATTAACTGTATTCTAAATAAAAATGGATTAGACGATGAAATCACCATAGAAAACCGTTTGAGTGTATGTATTTGTTTATTTTTCTCCAAACACAATCATTTACCAAGTTACGCGAATTTCTCAAGCACGCATTATTTGTGTGGTGGCAGTGCTCGGTCGTATACGATTTAATCATACGACCAAATCAGTAGCGGTGTCATTGCCCAGTCGTACGACCAATTTCGGTTTGACGGTTCCATATAAACAAAACAAGAAGCAAAATAATAAATATGACAAATACGACCTCCTGGCGACCTGCAGCAAAGCGTGGACACTTAAAGAGCACATGCTCCGTATTTTCGGGAACGCCGACGCACCACCCGGAGAGTCCGGGGACGACGTGAACCAATGAAATGGAAATTGAAATGAGGCCAGCTCATAAGTGACGGTACGGAACGTCCGTGCCACTCTGAGAGCTGCCCTTCGCTGGACTCGCCGCAGTCGCCGTCGACACTCCGTGGTCTACAGTGTCTCGAACCAGTTGGGTGTGTCGTACCGCATTACTGACTGCCACATGCGCCAATAGTCGAGACTTGGCCGTCCTGGAACCACTGTGGTTTCGCATGAGGTGCGATACAACTGTCAACACTCGTGACACCCTCTGTAACCCTCTGAACGTGTGGTAGCCATTTGAGGGTTTCATGCGGCTCGATTCGGATGCCCCTGGCATCCAAGTAGCGGATGCTCCTGGCTGACTTCACTTCGACGTCGCCCACACGGAAAGTCACTTGCCGAGGGGTCTTTACACTGGAGATCAGGACAGCTTCGGTTTTCGCCGGGGCCGTTCTGCTGCATCCATCGTTGGATCTGGTCCGCGGTGTTTTCCGCTGCAGCTTGTACCGCGCCCGTCGTTGTACCCGTAATCAGCAGTAGCAGGTCGTCCGCGTACCCGATATCGGCGTCGGGAGGGAGCTGCACATCCAGAATGTGGGGCCAAGAATGAATCCCTGTGGAACAACGGCGGAGACATGCCTTCGCTCGTATCAAAGTAGAGGAACTTGTTTTCGAAGTAGCTGCGCATTATGTGTTAAAGGCCGATCATGACTTCCTTCCTCTGAAGGGCGCTGGCGATGGTCTGCCAGCTAGTCGTATTAAAAGCGTTCTTCACGTCTAACGCTACGACCACATTCTAAACAGCTGGAGGTATTGGATCTGTCAAAACGATTCCTCAAAAATTGTCTCTAAAAGTTGTTGAGGTTTTTGTCGATTGGCTAAGTTTTCCTCAAAATCCCATTCACTCAAAATCCTCAATCGTCGTTGTCCCGGGGCTTTAAAAAGGCAAACTGCAGAAAACCCTAATATTGCGAATGATCCTGTCGAATGAATCGCGGACAAACGCGAGCCCAGTGAATGGCTTGTGGATAGTGGTGTGTTGAAGCACATGACATCTTCTTAAGAATTCTTCACTACTCTGGAAATCATGCAAGGTACGAAAGTGTCGCTAGCGGATGGGCAAAAGGCTGAAGTAGCTGGTAGTCGGATAAAATGTCTTACGAACATAAAAGAAAAGCGATTGATATTTCGGAAGTTTTGTATGTTCCTAGTTTAACAGCACGATTAGTCTCTGCAAGAGTGCGTTGGCTACAATTTTTTTTAATATAATATTCTCAATGTCTTGTGAACGATGCAAAGGGAAAATGTATATCAATAGCGAAGGCTATAAGAAACTTACACAAACTATGTACATTGGTTTTATGTCTCTTTATTCTACATGATTAACAAACAACCGCTCTAGTGGTGCGTTGGAAAGATATAGGCCGCGCTTCGTAGTGCGTTCCTCTCAGGACCTCTTGATCGGCACCGAGATAACGATCTCGGCCCCGATCATCACTTCCGATTGCCGCCGAACACTTGTACTCGTCAACCGACGAGAGACCTCTTGCGGAGAGCGTACGTGAGTGCTTCGGTAGCGTAACGCATCCAACAATTGGTATTCGCGTTTCAAACAAAAGATTGCGAACATGTATGGTATAGGCAAATGGGCAATCGAGATATACAAACGGCAAAAAGTCTTTTAAAGAAGATCAAATGAAACCAAAGATGTGTGAATGCAAAAAGGAATTACCCTGTCAATGTTGCTTAAAAGCGAAGATATGTAGAAAACCATTTGCAAAGGTCAAAAACTGAGAATTCACTGGAATTAATACACACTGATTTGAGTGGTCCTTTTGAAAGTACACCTAGTGGCGATAAATACTACATACTACACATTATGTAAAAATTGATCAAAAAGGGAAAAAGTTAAGAAAATGGTACCGAAAGCAAAAAGGTGAATTTTTGTCGGATATTCCTCTCAATATTAAGCATATCGATTCGTCGATAGGATAACAGACAAAACAGCAATAAGTCAAGACACGAAATCAATTGAAACTATTGTACACTACATAGACATATTTGCAAAATGCAATAATAATAATGATAATATGACTCAACATGAAAAATCAATTGAAACAGATGATGATGAAGTCCAAAGCGAAGACAGTTACAAGTCATTTTGTGATGAAGTAGATAGCGACAGTTCAATTCAAATAATTCAAACGATAAAGCAGTTAAGTATTGTATTGAACATGAGGATAAATCGACGAAAAGAACGAGAAGAGGAGTACTATTTAACAAAAATATTTGATGATTACGCTATGTCTTTCGGTGCAAACTGCGAAAACTTTATTACATCGTCCTTTAACGAGGCAATCTCTAGCACAGAAAAATCATCGACACAACACTGGAATGTGGTAAAGCGAGTTGTAGCGTTACTTAAAGGGCACTAAGGATTGCTATCTGGAATACAAAAGAGAACGTAGTGCAAAACTTTTGATAAGATATGCAGATGCTGACTGGGCTTCCGATAGTGAAGACCGTAAATCAGTGAATGGTTTTATATGTAAATTATAAGACATAGCAATAGTAGCTCTTCTAGTTATTATTCATGGAGACAATAATGGTTATATTAGCATGGCCAAGACCACCGAGAATAAGCGAAGCAAACACATAGGCATAAAGCATCATTTCATACGTGACACGGCTTTTTGTGGACAGGTCGTTGTGATAGACTTGCAGTTGGTACGAATGTCTCTGGATTCCACAACGGTAACTTCCTTGAGGGGCGATGTTAGGGGAGACTTGCAGTTTCTGTTGATGTCTCCACATTCCTGGACGATTACTTCCTTTTGGTTGATTTCGAGATTGAGGCAAATTTTGCTGTTTTCGCGGATCACAAACAGCATCCCTCTCGAAGTACGAAGGTATTTCCAAGGAGGGGTTCACGGTTATGGGGTTGATCAATAGTGTTGATGATGCAGGATACCCAATCATGGAACTATATATAGATATATTTCACCAGATTATAGGGAAGATCGATCGCAAGAAATGATTTTGTGTTTTTGCTTTTTCGGTCTCTTTAATTCGTTACTACATAAATGATCAGTACGCTTATTAATATCAGTTTTTTTTATATTTATAGGTTCAAAATGGAGCAATCTAAGTGATGAAGTAAAATCTGCAGGCAATTGTAATGTTGCGAAAAGTCCGTTTCTACCTGTGAGTAATACGTTTATATAATATACACCTTTTGAAAGTAATATGCATTTTTTAGAATAAGTTGTTAGTATGCCTTTGTTTTCTTAACAATGTGCAATCACTTCGGCAATATTTGTATTAGTGGAAGCTGGCACTGCGGAACTATCGATCTCGCTACTGAGCGGACATTCAATATAATGAACAAAAGCTAGATCAAGTATTCTGTTCCGGGCATGATCAAACTAATCGGATCAAGCTTAAATCATAGTTGCTTTTGTCAGCAGGGTATCGTTGGTTGATAAAAATAAGTTTGATTTGATCACTATATACGTTATCGAAATGTTTGATATGAAACAAAATTCAAATGATTTGTGGTCATAACCGCTTTAGGACGTGTTATACAACTACGAGGTCTATGTGATGTGATCATTATTCATTTATTCTATCATCTAAAACCCCCGTATATCTAACCCAGTGCTTCGCTCAACACTTTAATGAAATATATTTCAAATTTGGCAATCAACGACAACCAAAATTTGGCAACCAAGACTATTTTGGTTTAAATGGCGGTCAAGGCGGTTTTGGTTTAAATGGCGTATTTTCAGACCCATTGTCGTGGTTGCATTGTTGAAGTATTTTTAGGTTGGCTACATACGGGCCGCGGAAAACGCGTATAACTTGTGTTGCCAATACCATACTTCTATAACAGTTTGTCTGTCAAATCGACGCGGCTCCAAACGCGGGGGCTGTTCCGCAGAGTTGTAGATGTTCAACAATTTTGCGTTTCCGCAGTACCGATGACATTTCGTTACTGTTTACTGTTTGCTTGGTGGCTCGTGAGCTCATAAAGTAAAGTGAAAAAAAAACTATTTATAAAAGTTTTGTATTTCAAGAATTTTGGAGATAATTTGCTATGTGCATCCGAATTTGCAGCATTTCGTTTCTGGCACGATATCTATTCGCATTAAGATTGCGTATGTTTTCATTTCCTGCGCCTTGGTAAATAAATCGCCTGTCATCTTATCTTCGGGCATTTTCATCTCTTCTGATGAAGTTGTGCAAATAAATAGTAGCCAGGACTATTTTCTTTGCATTGTCCTCCAATAGTTCGATAGGTTTTCTCGGAAAAAACACGGAATCGTCCACTTAGGATTCCGAAAGCCATTTCAACAGGGCGGCTTGCAATAGAGTTCCGCTAGTTGAAGTTGCGTTCTACCGATCCTCTTTCCGTGAAACCACCAAATGGCCGAAGACTGGTAAAATTACAAAACTAAAGAAGTGTCTGTAATTATAGTAGTCGGTTCCGCTATGTGGTGGTGATTTGATCCCAACATGCTTGCCATCAATAGCCCCGAGCGTATGAGGAAACTTCCATTTATCCTCAAAGCCCTGTACGATTTTCATCCAATCGTCTGGACTTGAGAAAAAGAATATTTCAAATTGGTTCCTCATGATGTTCACATGTAACTTAATTATTTCATATTTGTTATTATTAATTCAGCAATCGTACTTGGAAATCGAGGCCTTGGATGAAACCTTTGTTTCATCTCCGCTACCAACCAGCCAGCAGCCAGAACCGTCCCGCGTATCATCGCCACTCCCGGGACCATCTCGAATCGATTCACCGCTTCCCGGGCCATCTCGGATCACATCGCCGCTTCTAGGACCATCTCGGATCGCTTCGCCAACGCACTATCCAACGGGGAGGCCAACTACTCCGCTCAATGAAACTGTGCGGGCCAGAAAGCGACGACGACAAGCAGTTAACATTGCATACACTAAGGAGGTGATGAACTCTTTGCGTGTCGTTAGTACGGTCACGCAATCGTTGATTGAGCGGATGAGTATGCCTGGAGATCCGTTGGATAGTGTGCGAAACCTGATGCGACGATGGTCTCCCGAACGTCAGGAGCGATGTTTGGCGCGCATGATTCGAATGGTTCAAGAAGAGAATCAGGACCGGTTAGAGCAACGCTAATACCAACAAGGGTTTGCGCCAAGGAGATGGGTTTGCTTGTCTTCATACATGCGGGTGCGGAACCATCCAATGACACCGGATGACTCAGCCCATTAAGTCCTTTTAAGTCGTCCACATGGACAGATGAGTCGTGGTAGACCGAAACTGAGATGGAACGATGGCGTTGGGCTCCTGCAGCAGGCCAAGATTGCCTTCGCAAAGGACCATACAAAAAACCCAGTGGCTTGCGCACCGTAAGCAAAACCATCGGCTCTTTTCAGAGCCACCGAAAGATTTAGTAGATATCAGTTTACCTTTAAAAACACAACAACGTAGGACAAATTCCGGACGGAACAACACCGTTACTAGGTGGTCTCAAGGCGATACAGAGACTAACCTGGAAAAAGAGAGGCGCAACCTTTTATAGCGTGGTTATTGAAGCTCAACTATCGTTGAAACCACCAAGTTCAAGCGTTCGAATGCAATTTATGTTTTCAAAAATAGCACATTCAATATGCATTTCATCCGATGGCCGCATCTTGACTCGTCATGATATCGATATATCACATCGGATCGTGCGTGAGAGAAAATTTTATGCGTAATCTGTCCTGGTTTGTTGGCCTCCAAAGGCGTCGTGTGATCGATCAACGGATCTATTACCAAATCCTTCAAATCTCATTCTTGTACCAACAATCGGTCAGATAAGACCTGCTTGTTTACGATCACAGATAAAAGGATAAAAATATCTTTTGTGTGCTTATTTCGCTGCACAGCTTCGTACTCGCAACAGGGGGTGTAAATCGTAGGTGCTCAGTATAGGCTCAGTTGTGGATTGCAATCTCTACCGGAGCCACTGTAGTTGGTTTTTGCTGTGCCTCAATCGTTCCTCCGAAATAATAGTAGCAGCAACGACACTCTCGGTTAGTTTTCTATAGCCTACGGCCGTGATCCTTTTCAGAAAGTGACTAAAAAAATAAAAATACATTTATGTTTTTACCTTTACGTAATCTCGCAACGTTTCAACGAGACAGTCGCACACTTGGGCTTGTGTAAATTGCAGAGCGGCTGCCGTTTTTTCGCGATTCATAATAATTTTATTAAATCACAACAAATGCAAGGTTTATCCACACACAATGCAACAACATGCAATGTTGTAACAATGCAATGTTTATCAACACACTTTAAATACAATAAACAATCTGTAAAAGGCATCGGTTTATTATTCAATGTTGAAAGTTGGTATAACATAATTGACAACACAAGTTATACGCGTTTTCGGCGGTCCGTATGTAGCCAACCTTAGAGTGCTTCACACAACCGTTTACATATCGTTACACATTAATAACTGAAATTGCTCTTCTGAATCCATTTATTTTCTATCATAGGAATATTCCAATATTGATCCGCTTTCTTGCTCTACCGATGTATCATGGAAATCGCAGAATTGTGATACACTAAATGGTAATAATAGCGCTCCACCAGTTCATCAATATTCCGTCATTGCTAGTAACATATGCGTCCCTTTTACAGCTACCGCTCCGGTTGAAAGCTTCAACTCTACCGAACTAAGCATCGACATTGGGTCGACTAAGAACATTTCACCAGTGAAATCCAAGGAGGAGTTGGATAGGCTGGAAGAATATCTCAACAATAAAAACAACATGCAGCGCATGGCGAGTCGTATAAACAGATTAATATCTCAACTTGACGCTGCAAATCGTTTCTGCGAAGCTCTTTTTATTGTAGTTAGTGACAAGTTTTTAATCCAATGCAGCTGGACCGGTAATGGTAGACCCGGACCAAAAATAGCTATACAACCATACGTAAATTTGCAACGTCTTCTACAGCTTGTCGCAGATAAAGGTCTGAATAGAATGGAAAAGCCTGTCTATGAAAATATTTTAAGATCAAGATTAAAGAACGCTAAAAATAGATTACGCTTTAAAAATATGAGGAGAATCCATTGCAAAATAAAGAATAATCATTTGAATAGCACCCACGATATCCATTCCCGTGACCCGTTAAGCGATACTAGGTCGACTACGGAAATTTCTCGACCCACCTCCAGGGAGGAGTTGGATATGCTGGATAATTTGCTCAACACTGAGGATAGTACGCA
>CM028106.1:44286138-44307930 GCA_016170015.1 Anopheles longipalpis
GAATTGCGCACAATAATACTACTACAATCGCCAAAATTGGGAAATTTCAAAACTGGAAAATTTTGATGGAAGCCTTAGAAAAGAAGCGTCTCTCTACGTAGCGTATAATATGTATTATGTTTTCTACAACCAAAAAAAAAATGTAGATTGTTAAATAAAATGTCTAAGCTGATTGGTACTTGAAATGGGCACACCTTATTAAAAATGGTCTAGTTTGACAGCGCGTGGAGCGTAAACTTAACCATATATAGAAAATGGTCTGAGTCGATGTTTGCTACCCTATACAGTGTCCGTCAATAGGAACACCGGTTGTTTTTTTGTTCAAATGTTAAATTTGGTTACTTAAAATGGTTCAAACATTATCAAACCTTAAGGAAAGCACCAGCCGAATGTTAGCTTTAATGTTCTTTGAAAAGTTAGTGGATTGATCATCGAATTCTAAAGATACGAAAAGAAGTCGTAAAAAATTCCAATATTAATGCATCAGTATGATAAGATCAGTTTAATCTATCTATCTATCTACATCTTCTATGTATATAAAATTATCGTGTCGCGGTGTTAGTGTGCAAACTCCTCCGAAACGGCTGCACCGATTTGTATGAAATTATCGCTGAACGTTCGTTAGGTATGAGAATAGGTTTACCGCTACTTTTCGTTTCGCTTGGTGACCTCTGGTCAATATTATGAGTTCTTTTCTAATTTTCATACGGGAGTTATCAAGTAGGCATAGCCATTTTTTCAACACGAACAATGTTGAACACTACTGAAACAAAAAAGAAGCAGAAAAGCAGAAAAGAGGAAAAAGAGCCACAAGAAAGGAGAAAAATTGCTTTCATTGGGAATGTGATTTGGATTAAGAATGGTCATAATTTAAGAATTTTCAATTAATCACCGATATTCTGTAATCGCCACTCTAATGATACCACACGAATCAAGATGGAACACTCAAAATTTTTGCTTTAATTAAAAAAGGCATGTTTAAGGGCAAAGCTAGGTTTGCCGGGTAAGCTAGTGATTTATGAAAATATCAAGCAATAAATGTAATTTAACAACGGAAACATTATAACTTTACTGGTCGAAATACTTTGCTTAATTGTGCGAACAAATGCGAACAGCGCATACCAACACGTCGTAGTGTTGTTTAGTACCTTCATTCGTGTACTTTCCGGTACTGGTCTCGGAGAGGAAACAGCAGCGAGCATTTTTTTATTCAGAGCGAAACACTAAGTACCTATCTCTCCGCTGTGTGGTTTAGTATCGTGCGCACGTTTGCTCTCAAAAAAGAAACAGTGTCGAGCTCTCGCAGATAGTAACGGGCATCGTGAAGGAAAGTTGTTAAAACTTAACAGTCGTTAAAAACTGCACGACATTGGTGTCGCGAACCTGATTAATTGATAGCCGTTAAATGTGAAGCGATCGTTTAATATCGAGTAGATTAGAAAATGTCAAACATAAATGTAACGGAAATTGGGATAAGTGTGCCACCTTAGGCTGGTGGCACAGCTCCATCGCTCCGATTTTTTCGCATATGCGAATCGCAAGGTATGGCACAGCTCTTCCGATTTTGCCGCACGATTTCTCTATGGATTTGATGGATTTTCTTCGTCCAAACGCATGTTTGCCATGGTTAATGGTTTATTTACAATAAATGTAAACATTTGCCATTGTCATTTCGAGAAAAAGAATCATTTGAGTGTTTTATACGAGCGAGTTCAGTTTGACAAATAAAATCGGAAGGTACCTTCCGATGGAAACAAAAATTTTTGTTTCAACCTTCCGATAAAATCGGAAGCTTTTGAGATCTGTCATATCCCATACAAAATTTTGACAGGACCATGCGAAAAAATCGGAGCGATGGAGCTGTGCCACCAGCCTTAAGCGTATTTCATTTTTAATTGCAAAGATGCTAGATGGCTAACGAACCCATGTGGCACACTTGCAAGAAATAAGAGGTACAAATCAAATATTAAATGTAAAGAAATGAGAAAAATGCAATATCCTGGGTTTTAGATAGAAAACATGTTTTTCTAGACATTCCTAAAGCTTCAAGCATATAGCTCCATTATCAGTGCTATTGCCATTTACGTATGTTTGACAAAAAGTTTCCAATTTGACAAATCGGCATTGCGAAGTGTGTTTGACTACCCGTTTGGAAAGCTGTTTGGCAACTCAGACAGTTTCCAACTTGACGAAAGCTTTTTCTCTAACGTTGGCATTGCGAAAGCCAAACGGGAACTCGTTTTTGACAAAAACCTTTCCGTCAGTTTAATGCTACGGAAAACGTTTGGAAACTGATTATTTTCAAGATTTGTTGCGGGATTCTATTTGATTGTTGGAAATAACAAAAATAAAACTGCTATTAATTAATATTACAGCAACATTTGTTCATTATTACAATTTCCATAAGGCTGTTTTTCATAATTTTCACTATTATTATAACCTTTTGTCCCTTGCGTCCCGAATTTGGCTAATCGTATTGGTATTAGAACAGGTTTGTTTTAGTTAGTTTTCAGAAAGAAAATTAGCTTGAAGGTTTGAAAGTTTTTTAAAGATCAAACAAGCCAAAATGTTCTTAAATATCATGAAAAATTATTGTAAATAAAGGATAACTATCGTAACTATTGCAATATTAAAACAGCTAATGGAAAAGTAAAGAAATTTTCATTGAATAGAGAATGTTTTATGAATCAGTGTGTAGAAACATATTTTGAAAGCAAAATAAAACCAAAACCTCATCCACCAAATCGAGGTAAGGGAAGGATTTTAGGAATATATTTTATTACCCGTAGTATGCTTGTACGCATGCTGAAACCATCTAGGTACTTGTTCTGTTTTATGGTCTTTCTTTTATAATTTTTGGATACCTGTTATGCTGTTCACGCTTTGGAAAGAAAACCATGTTTATCCTAACTAATTTTACCTTGAAGAGGGTATAAAAGGAGATGCTATGAACGTGGACAGCCAGCGAGCGAACAGTGAGACTGTATTAAACTACAATCAAAAATGTAAGAGATAATTTCTCAAGTGTTATTAAGCGTGAAACTAAATATATTTATTTCAACATTTATTTAAACATTTGCTAAATACGATGGAAAATGTTGGCTGCGCTATGGCAACATTAAAATCTTGTCCAACGCCATGCTGGTAGCTTCCTTCAGCTAGGAAGGGAAGGGTAACAGCGAACGTTTTTTTTTTCTTCCAGAAAACGGAAAGTTTGGTTCTATTTCGGACAAGATGTACAGGAAAGCATCTTTTGATAATCTGAAGTTATTAATAAACCTGTAACAAACATAAACAATTAGGATATATCAGTATAGATTTGCTTAACTTAGCTTGTTACTCACTGTTATTCTCTTTTCATTCGGAAGATCCAACGGGTCGAGCATATTTCACATTCTGCGATGCGCGACAAGATTTTCAACTTGATTGTCATCATTACTATCGCTATCACTGCTATTCAGAAATCATGTTGAAAACGTGAACTAAAATAAAACCAACCGCTCAAGAATCTCTTTTGTTTATATTTGTTTCATTGCTTTGCTATGAAAGCACCGCGTTGACAGTTGGGGTTGTCGCGAGTCAACGAAAAAACAAACTAAACGAAGGTTGGACTTCTCAAACAAGTTTTCGCAATGCAAATTTGTTTTCCGTTTGGTTTGACAACGTTTGTTAGACACTTGTTTGTTTGAGTATCACAATCAGTGTGTATATCAAATATAATTGAAATGTAAGTTAATACGCTTTAGGCTGACGATGCAACAGCGTCGGCATGCACACCATCTAAAAAAAATGGATTTTACCGGATGCATCCTACAAGTATGAAATATGCGCTCATCTTGTTGCATCATATTTTTCGGAAATAGTGGCTTTTAGTCACTTGTCTGAAGAGACAACGTGATAGAGACACAGATGGGGACATATTTCATGCTGCAGAAAGACTATGGAGGCCTCCTCTTCCAATACCGTGGTTTACTGGTCTGTAGTTTGAATGCAGACAGGCCGGTACATAAGGCAGTAGTCAAACGCTTACACTATGTTCAAAGCTATCAACCTGTCCACACGCCCGTTTTGCTCCCGTTTATTACGTATGTTCTTTTTTACAAGCCGGCTTGGAGCCGCCACGGACACAGATTTTGGTAGTCGTTCCAGGGACGATCTGGAACTGTCGGTGAGTAGTCGAACGGTACAGCGTCGCCTGATTGAAAACAACCTAGTCGGTCGGTGTCCCCGCAAAATTCCGTTGCTGAAACGGTGCCACTTGCCATCGCGAATTAAATTTGCGCTGGAGCACTTTGATTGGGCTGGGGACAACCTCAACAAGTGGCGCAATGTACTGTAGTCGAATGAAACCGAAGAAAACGGACGTCCATCTAATACGGAGGTGACAGCATCAAGGTTTGGAGTAGCCTCTCGTGGCATGGTGTTGGTCCTATCTTATGGATTAAACATATAATGAACCAACACAGCTACCCAGAAATATTTCAAACTGTGATGCTGCCACATGGCGAATGGGAGATGCTTTGTACTAAGTACTAAAAACTTCTTAGTAAGCCCGAGATAAGGCTGTAGTATGGGAGGAAATGCCAAAAAAAAAATTAAAAAAAAATCGTACAAAAATTATGACTGCTGTTAACATTTTGTCTACCCAATTTTGGACACATGAGCACACAGCAAACCTTCTTATCCTATCTTGTTCTCTAATTGTAACTGGTACGTTTTCTATTACTTAAGGTCCTGTCAATTGTGTTGAAAGATTAATTGAGCTCGATGGCTGAAAATCCTTCCCACTGCTTCAGATTTATACTTCCTTGCATTGGTGATCCTATTACCTTGTCGGACACTGTATGTACGAGGGCTGACAATAAAGTAAGGTCTCCAATTTTTTTTTCATAGAAAATGACATTTATTTACAAAAAGCGATACACCGTTGGAAAGGCCAAGGTCTTGGCTACTTTTCTACATAATCGCCATTTTTTCCCAACACCTTGCGCATCCGCACGATGAACTTGTCTATGCCGGCAGAATACCACTCTCCGTCCGCCTCGCGCAGCCAGGTGTTGACCTCTTTCTGAACCTCCGCGTCACTTTCAAACTTCTTCCCTCCGAGATGTTTTTTTCAGGGCGGGGAACATGTGGTAGTCACTTGGGGCCACGTCAGGACTATAGGGAGGGTGATCGATGATGTCCCAGCCAAATTTCTTGAGCAGGTCAAGGGTAACGTTGGCTGTGTGCGGGCGCGCGTTGTCTTGGTGAAATTTCACTCCTTTGCTCAGCAATCCCGGGCGTTTGTTTTTTATGGCACGACGAAGCTTTTCCAGGGTCTCACAGTACCTTGCTGCATTGATAGTGGTTCCCCTTGGCATGAAATCCACCAACAATACCCCGTGGCGATCCCAAAACACCGTAGCCATCACCTTGCCGGCTGACAGTGTCGCCTTAAACTTTGTGATACTGCAAGTTGTTCACAAGGATATGACGGGTTGTTTCGCTGCTACACACTCCTCCAAGCTTCTCTTCCAACTCCCTAATTGTCGCACGGCGGTTTTTGAGCATTTCTGCCTCCACTGCTTGAACAATCGCATCCGAGACCGGCGGTCGGCCACTTCTCTCCTCGACGTGAACATTAGTGCGCCCGGAATTGAACTCGCGGCTCCACTTACGCACGTTTTTTATGTCCATACACTTTTCCCCGTAAACTTCAACTAGTTGACGATGGTTTTCAATAGGTGTCACCTTTTTCGCACTCAAAAAACGTATTACAGAACGCAATTCGCACTTGGACGCTGACGCGAGGGGTACCTCCATCGTTGACGGTTGCTCAGCCAAGACTGAGCGGTCGGGGAAGCCTCACCCAGCAGCAAAGTGGTAGTGGGGGAACCAAGGAACACGGCGGTGTTGCCAGATTTCGCCTAGCGCGTGATCCGGCGAAGTTGCAGCGTTGGAGACCTTACTTTATTGTCAGCCCTCGTACGTATGTCGATAATATCCGAGAAGTGCCTTCCATCGATGAGAACGTGGTCAATCGTGGTGTGGTGATCTACAGGTCTAACTGAGCAAGGTGCGTGCTGGAAGAAAGTGCTGCGGATGGTCATGTGGTTGAAGGGGTCGAAATTTACTAGGCGGAGCCCATTATCGTTCGTCAGCTGGTAGGCGCTGAAATTTCCTATAGTGGGTTTGAATATCTACTTCCGTCTGACCTGTGCTTTAAAGTCCCCGATGACAATCTTGACGTCGTGTTGTGGGCAGCGGTCGTACTGCAACTGCATATAAAAGTTGTCCTTATTGTCATCGGTGCTTCCAAGGTGTGGACTTCTTTTTTTCATGGCTTAACGACCTCAAATTTATTTTTACCACGTAGCCGAATAGTCAATCCTTGCTACGGGGGACGGTCTGGATGGGATTTGATACCCGACCCTGTCGTGTATAACTGGCGCCGTTTATCACATATACCACATATGCACATTAATACAGGGTTTTAATGGCCAATCGGTTACTGTCAAATCGCTATCTGTTTTAGCGAAGTGTCTGTTTGGCGACATAAACCCACAATTAGTCACTAGCAATGCTATTCTGGCATCTACAAGACTGAATCCGTCAAAGCAAAGTTTCAATTGGTGCATGCTTCGATATCTGTCTATCCGATTCGAAATACATTGCTTAGTGTTCGTTGCGATTGTATTTGGGGTCGGTTGCAAGGGCTCTCCCCGAACCCCCTGTCTCTTCGGAGGGCCTAAGCATCCTAGTTGTTTAAAGTCCCGTAGAGTGCCTGGACAGAAAGGACACCCAGCTTTCCCTAACATGGAGAACAGACGCCAGCTGTCCCCCTCCTCTCAATTTAGTCATGTAACCCATCTTCCATAGGGGTTAGGTTTACCCGTATACCCAAGCTCAGATATTTCGAAAGATATGTTAGCGTTCTGTACGCCGTGGACGTATTGAGTCGGAATAGGGTTCGGAGAGTCTATATTATCTTTAGAGAGGCTTCGGATCCATGCCGCTATCAGTACGGTATCAGTGTTACTACATACACCGACAACGGAATAAATCGGGATCATTTGAACCAATAAACATTGTACTAGCGAGCCAGCAAATGATGGAATGGCGTATAACGCACTAGGATTTCACGTTGAATCAATTAAGAAATTGTTAAAGACAGCTCTTTTGACGATTCTTCCATCTTTCTGTGTTTTTTGTTTATTTATTTGTATTTCTTTATCCATGCATTGTCAGTATCTCCTGTGTTGTTTGTATGCCCTCTCGAATGCTCGTTGAAAATAACCCCTAAAAGGAATATTACGTTGAGTTCGAATTTATTTTTATTTCCTTATGATGTATCCGGTAGAAAAAAGTTTCAGTTTTACTAATTTGTTTTTGGATAACCGTATACCTTTCTGCATAACGTTTGATAAATTAATTTTATTTACAAGCTAGCTTCCCCCGCAAGCCTAGCATATTGTTTTGTAATTAATGTTTTCCAGTGGAAATTTTTCATGTTTAGTCTTCACACAACAAACATTTCCTTGACAGCTCTTAATATTTATTGCAGAGGAATTCATTAGAAACATTCAATGATTTGTTGAATAGATTATCGGAAAACATTTGAATCGGAATTTGTATCGTTAAGAAAACTCATCAAAGGCTGTATTGGCAGAACCAATTATCCTGCGGTTTAACGCATCCCACCTGATGCTAGTGTAAATTTGAGCGCAAGGCAAAGCGTACATTCATTCTCCATTGCACCGATGATCACTTTAGGATGAGCCGAATATTCAATGTATGGGTCATTCTAGAAAGCGTGGCGAAGGAATTAAGCGGATGTAAATTCCCGATGTACTTGTTGGCGTTGTAGTACGTGTGTCAATCTTTTATTCAGCAAACTTAACTTTACTCCATTTTTTGTTCCTGTTATCTGATAGTTTACAATTACACGGTGCAAGATTTAAGATCTCCTTTTGTGGCACTAAAACTTCAAGAGGGTTGGTATGGTAATAACTGTCAAAACCCCCATATTTTTGACATAACCGTAGAAAAGAACGCAGAATATTGGCCACAGATCACCTAGCGAAACGGAAAGTACTTAAAACCCTATTCTCATACCTGCCGAATATACAGCGAAAATTTCATACAAATCGGTGCAGCCGTTTCGAAGGAGTTTGCATACAAACACCGGTACACGAGAATTTTATATACAGGTATAGATTCTTTTCTTCTTCTTTTGTGGCACTGTCAATCTCAAGGGTTCTTGGCTTGCCATTAGTGGATTTCCTTGACTTTATAGCTTTGTTACATCTCAATTCTATGCTAAGGTATGAGGCATCTGCAACGTGTTCATGTCGTGGATTCATGTCGAATCTGGAATCTCGTTTTGAATCGCAACCTCGTATCCGGATTCGTTTTAAGATTTCATCCGGATTAATCTGAAGTTTCGATCGAATCATTCTGGTCTGAACGATAATCACCTTTTTCGATGAACAAGGATAATTAAACAGTTCGTATTGACAAACGAACGGTTATTCCTGAAGTTTCTGATTAAATTGTCCTACAATAATTCATTTTGGTGTATTCCTTCAAAAAGAGTCTCGTTCCTAATGTAAGTGCTGTGGCCTTTGCAATTATTGATGGCTGTGTTTGATACGTCGTTTTCTCTGGTATAATGTCCCGGTCTCTCATCTAACAAGGCTAACATTGCTGACGGTTGTCTGAGGATCCCCGTGGTGTTTCGCTCCCAAGCTTGTCGCGCACTCCCATCGGATTCCTAACAACGCTCTCCACTAAAATAACTAATTCTCCTATTTTGAGCTCCCTCACCGGTTCAAACCATTGCTTTGTCGAGCTATCACTGGGAGGTATTCTTTTATCCCCTCATCAAGGGGATCTTGGGGATCTCATGATATTTCCTCAGCTCATTCACCACAGTTTCATTGTTGTTATGTCGAAATCGGCTATGAAACTTGTCCACTAGCAGGTGAGTAATCCGGGAAAATGTCCAAATGTCCAAAATGTCCAGATATCCAAATTAGCTCCCATGTTTTGTTCAGTGTGAATGTCTGTCGTGGGAGGCTAATACTAGCCTACCTTTCAGGTGGAACTTCTTTCCCCCAGTCCGCCTTATCGCCAGCCCATGTTATGCACAGAGGTTCTCTTTCTCCAGGTACTCTCAACTGCATTGCTAAGTCTTCGTTCACTAATGTCATGGAAGACTCCTTATCTAAAAACGCAAATGTATTTATTTTTGTTGCCCACCCGTATATCTGGATCGTGAAGCAGCATATGATGTCGGTAAGCACAACCGTTGATACGACAAGGGCATCGATTTTTACAAGAGCGCCAATTATGCTTCTCCAGGCAGCCAAAACACACCAACAAATCACGTGATATGACAGGATGGACACCTTCCTTCCACTTTTGTCGAAGTTGCGGCTTCAGCGGATTCCACCGCACTCTCTTTCGAAAGAGTCAAGAGTGGAAAAAGTCAAGTTATGGTGAAATGGTAAAGAAATTATTGCAACCAAACCCTAGAAGAGCCTCTTCTTCCTTCACGAATTCCAGCTGCAGCTCCAAATCCATTCGCCTTCTTTCGACTTCCTGGCGTCGTTTAAAGAGTGTGAGCTGATGTGCCACGTCATCACTAGCAGCATCGAGGTTGAGGGTATGCTTCGGTTCCCTATCCACGTGTTTCACGAATCCCGGTGTAGTCCTTCCCTATCAGCGTCCAGTTTCGCTTTAGGCTTGGGGTCACCGACCACGTGTTCCGATGTACCTGGCATGGGCTGTTTACGTATCTTGTGCAGTTTAGACTGTTCCTCCAGCGTCTTTCACACGCAACTCTCGCATAACCATGCATAGTTTTGCTGTACTTTCCTTTGCATTCTTCAGATGCCGCCATTCGGGCATTAAAAGTGCCACCACTCGTCACAAGCATCGCGTTGTACGTATAAGGTGTGTTCTTTTTTGTCACCACACGCCTTGCAAACCACGCGTTTTCTTTGGACCCATTGTTCTTCACTTTTCGGTACTTAAACGCACTGAAAGCCTCTCTGAAGACAAAAGATTGTAGACACAAGCGTAGTGCGATTAGCGTTTCGATAGTACAATTTTTATTACACAAAGAAGCAAAAAAAGTTAAGAAATTTCAAAAAGAAAAAGGTGCACTAGTCGGCCCTTAACCAATCGCGTTACTTTTCATTTTTTCACTCCCGCTTTTTCAAGGCTTTCACCGCTGTTCGTCTTTTGACTGCATTTGTACTACACCTACTCTCGCGCATATCCTTTTACGCGTTAGTGCGGTCAGTATGCGCTGTCGAATACCACGCTTCCGACAAACGTTTCGACCGGTAGTAGGGTTCGCCTCCTTATTGCTTTTAACAGTTGTCTTGGCAACAAACGGCAGCAAAAATTGCTTATTTGCTGCTCTTTCACGAATCTGCCTTTAATCCATCCTTGCAACAGTTTCCTCATCACCACAAGATCATTCAGATAGAGTCTGTCGGCAGTAAATAGTAAGCAACAGATAACAATTGAAGGAAATAACATCTGGAAGTAAGCAAAAACACATATGAAAACGTATTACTTCATCATCCTTTGATTTTCTATGTCAAATTTTACTGTTACCTTTAATTAAGCCTCGAGCAAGTGAATCTGTTATAATAGCCCGTACATTGATTTGATGTGTAACGCATTATACATAGCGGATACCGTTGCTTTAAAGGTTGTTGATCTCTGTGACAAACTGTTTTACATATTCTTCGGCGTTTTTAGGCTCTCACCGCCAGGCATGTAGTTCCAGCTTCAAAAACGGCAGTTCAGCAACCTTCAACTTCAGGATTTCAAGACGCAGAACAGTGTACACCTTTGCCAGAACCACCACAACCATTCTCAAAAATAGCAGAGCACAGAGATCCAGCCAGAGTTTCTTCAACTGTATCATCTTCCAACAATGGCATACTTGAGGAGATTCTGCTTCAGACCAAACGTAACCAAGAGGAAATAGAACAGCTTAAGGCTTTGGTTAAATCGCAATTCAAGATTATCATTAAATTGCTGGAAAAACAAACTGCGAAAAACGATAATGTAAAGGTGATCATTGCACAAAAACAAGGTGAACAAGGTAATACGCAGCTAATCGTTGCACAAAATACAAATCAGGATGAAGAAAGGGATAATACACTGGTGACGGTTGCAACAAATAAAAAGCAAGATGAAAAAATTGATAATACACACGCCATTATCCGGTGCAGTGCACAGGAACTGCAACAGTGCAGTGCAACATTACAAAATACCAACGAAATGATGCAGAATCTAACATTTAATTTCGACATAATAAAGACATCGGAACAATTAAACAGTTTCGAAGAAAAGTTGGGAAGTGATGCCCAGTTTTTCACGGCAATATCAACATGGCTAAGAGAACAAATTCGTCGCAAAGATGCGAGGAATCGAATGCATGACGCTATTGATCTGGTGTTTGATCGAAAATTTTTACCCACTTGCAGCTGGACAGGTGTCGGTAAAACTGCCCCAAAAACAAAGTTTTTAGATAAAAATAATATTTTTATACTGTTTAAGGTTGTCGGTTTGTGCCGGTTCGAAATACCGACCTTAGAGTCAGTAAAAAAGTTTTTTAAAATTAAATTAAAACACGCTGAGGAACGATCCAAAACGATAGGAAAACGAAAAAGTAGTTGCAGGAGTTTACCTAAAATTTCTTAGTCGTCAATTTATATTATATTATGATTTAATAAATAATAAAAATAAATGTAATATATTGTTCAACATGTATAATATGTATGGCACGTAGTTTTAAACGATATTAAGCAGATGTTGATTTTAATTAGTGGTCTATCAATTTTGATCAAGGCCCTTCGTATCGCGATCATTTAGTATATAAGAAGCCCTCTGTCACGTGTGGTTTTGTTTGTTAGAGCACTGAGCGGCAGACAAAACTTATAAGAATTAAAATTAAAAAATAAAAATCCTTTGTTTCTATAATGTTCATTAAGCTTGTGGATTTGAACGGGTTGATTACTAACAAAATATAAGAATACAAATAGTCACAATTCAATGTACAAGAGCTAAGATCGAATTGTTTACCTAGAGAAAAAAATGGATTCCGATTTTAGCTTCTATTAACATTTCCGAACATCTTGTTTTTTGCATAATATTGTCGATTTTTATTCATATTTTTAAAATACGTCTGTTCTGCATTAGCTCATTTTTTTAAATAAATCAATTTAATTTAATAAAACAATAAGGCCAATAAATATGAGCTAAAAATATCCTTCGTAAGATAAAAACGTTCGAATAATTGGTTTATCACTCTGACAGAAGTAAAAAAAGCCGATAACAGACACCAAGATCATGCGCAATGTTAAGAAGAACTCGTTGATAAATGTCACGGAGATCCAGTTCCCTTTCCGCTAACAGTTTCCGATCGAACCGCGAGTGATGCGTGCCGTAGTGTGCCGCCTTGTGTGTTCTTGTAAGAAATCGCACTTTGCCTCCTGCAAGCTGCCAAGCCTGGCTTAAAAACCTTAAGGTAAGGGCCTTAAAACCTGGCTGAGCCACTCATTCGATTCATTGCATCCACTTAGAGCCGAGTGGTCCGCGCGATAGGAAAGTTGGCAGCAAACGCCCTGTTACGTGAATGTACCCTTTCCTTGCTGTATGGTTGATTTGACATGTTGCTTGCAACAGGTTGTTTCACTGAAATTGAAGAATTTGTCGAACGAATCGAAGGAGAAAATCGAAGCTATTTTGAGTAAATTACGAGCCATTAACTGACAAAAACTATATAGGATAAAACGTTACGGATTCACTAGAACATGTAAGTGCACGTAGCTATGGTATAACTTTTACCTACTTACTATGAGTTCTTAATACAGCTATTTTCATGTTTAGCTCACTGTAAGTTATACCATCTTATCTGGTATACTTTCTAAACGCTTAGTTTTTTTGGCCGAAAGAAGAGATGGCAAAGGAACTGATTATCGGTAATAATATCGGTTCGATATTATTATCGTAGATCCGTTTCGAACAAATGAAATTAAGAGAAGTACCTTTCGTTTAACTACTGTATCGAAGAACAGTCTATGAAGTGAAATAAGTTGATGTGGAAGATTTCCAGAAAGAAATATTGAGAATATACAAAGAAATGTAACGAAAGAAAGAATGATGGAGGTATTCAGCAATAAAGTCGTAAATAGGCGCGTCTACACGATACGATTCCTGCTCGATTTTTCACATTCAGCGAATCTTTTTTGTATGTATTGGTGCGTTCGAGCAGAGTTGGGCAATCTTTTTCGCCTAAAAAGATTAACCAACTTTGGTGGATGCTTCGAATCTTTCGCTTGTAATCTTTACCCGGTTACTTTGATGAAAATTACATATCTTGTCAGATGTCAGATCTCAAATGTGAGAAGAAAGGAATCATCCTCCGGAAGACGGTGTGTATTTAACGTTGTTGTGAAGAAAAATGGAATCTACAAAAAAATACGTTTTAAATGTAAGTATGGTTTGTGTATATATCGTTTATCTTCACAAGGCGGGCGGAATTTTTAAATTTGGGTTCCCAGTTTTAGGAATAGAAGTGAAGAATGGGCGAGTTCTTCTTTTCCTACTTTTATTTTCTCGTTCGCCACACGACGGGGTATTACGTAATGTTATACTACAAGGAGAGAAGTCCCCACACAAGAACAATAATTGCGGTAAACCTCCGCTTTATATACCGTCAGTGCAATGTACCAATCCTGCATCTTTCTCACTCAGGATACTCCTGTCCTGGTTCCGTACTTCCCACTTAATATTTCAACGTGGTCCGCAGGTCACCTACTAGGGGGCAAGGGTTGCCACATGTTTGAAGACTATTTTGTGATTAAAGTCTAAACCATTCACGGTGTGCATTATGCGCATTTTTTTTTTGTTGGTTATGTGTATTCTCGTGTTTGTTGTTACTGACCCAAGAATTTTCACACTACAACCAATGATTTATGTGTTTTTCTAATTATATTGCAAAACATAGCTTCGGTTTAGGAAAATAACATATGATTTTATTATGTTTCTTTAGGATATAAAAGATCAAGCTTCATCGTTGAAATTGATCGAACTCGTAAAAGAACATGGAGTCTTGTGGTTAGTAACGTCCAAAAAATATTTGGACAGTAATTTGAAAGAGGATGCATGGAAAAAAATTTCCCAGGATTTGGGACAACCTGTGGAAATGTGTCGAAAGAAATGGAGTTCCTTGTGTGCTTACTATCGAAAAGAGAAGGCTAAAATTAACCAATCGATGATAACGGGTTCAGGTATGTACGACAACCAGTTATGTTCCAAATAATTTAAAAAAATTATTGCAGGACGCTCTGATGTATACCGCTCATCCTGGTTTGCGTATGAAAGCCTGGGATTCATAGGGAACACGGTGAAACCTCGGAAAACCCAGTCCACAGTAAGTTATCAATAATATATTTGTGTTCAGTGAAACATAATATTAGTCTTGGTCCGGATAATCTAGTAGTATAGTAAGTGTTATTGGTCCGGAATCTGCTTAATTAACTATTAACTGCTAATGCTTCCACTGTACATGTACAAAATGTGTACAAAATAATGTTTTCTAGACAACTTTTTTTATAGACAAGTATTGTTTTATTGGTTTCGGTATTGATTTGCTATTGCGTAGTTTGTGATAAATTCATGCGCAAGATACAAGCGCACTTGCTGTATTTGTGCTGCTGATCGCCGTGGTATTCCAGCCAGAGGTAACATCGACGAGGTGGGTGGGTCTATGCGCCAGGAACCATTGACGGTGTCTCCCTGAATTTCTTGATCGATGGATCCCACTGGTGTGTATATTTGGCTTGAATTCCTTTTACGGGAAAAATTATGCAGGTAGACCGTTGCCAACACCACCTTTTCTGCGACTGTTGGTTCGAGTAACATAGGTTTACGAAGTACTCTGTAAACGTTGCTTAAAATACCAAAAGCATTTTTCACAGTTCTTCTAGCTCTACTAAGGCGATAGTCATAAACTCTTTGCGGTGAATTTCTGACAGGAAGACCCCCGAAAGGGGTTAGCATATAATAGCCGGGATCGCCAAGCAGTTAACAGATTTTAACAGTCGTTAAAAATTCATTTTGGATGAACCGAATTCATTTGTTAAAAATTTCTGTTAGAATTAACGACTGTTAGAACAGTTAACGACTCGACTTCAAGGCCCATAAGAGACACGGGTAAAAGTTTCGAGCAGTTGAATAAACGACTGTTAATTTGTATCGCGTACGCTCNCATTGACGGTGTCTCCCTGAATTTCTTGATCGATGGATCCCACTGGTGTGTATATTTGGCTTGAATTCCTTTTACGGGAAAAATTATGCAGGTAGACCGTTGCCAACACCACCTTTTCTGCGACTGTTGGTTCGAGTAACATAGGTTTACGAAGTACTCTGTAAACGTTGCTTAAAATACCAAAAGCATTTTCCACAGTTCTTCTAGCTCTACTAAGGCGGTAGTTATAAATTCTTTGTGGTGAATTTCTGACAGGAACACCCCCGAAAGGGGTTAGCATATAATGCTTGAGAGCAAAGGCCTTATCGCCTAAAAACACGTAGGGTACCCGTGTATTGTTTGTATGTTGCCTTGATAATACTTCGGGTTCTGGTATATTCAGATTATTGTTCTCTAGTTCGCCAAAAATGGAGCTGTTAGCCAATACACCACCATCTGAAATTCTTCCCTGACATCCGACATCAGCATACATAAAATTATAATTGGCGTCTACAATACCTAATAAAACTATACTGTAAAAATTTTTATAATTATAATATTCTGCTCCGCTATTCTTAGGAGCAATTATGCTGACATGCTTTCCGTCAATAGCTCCGATGACGTGAGGAAAATTCCACTTCCTCTCAAATTCTGTAGCTACCTCCTTCCACTCGGTATTCGTAGATGGCAGCTAAAAAAAATACCATAATTATTATTAATATTTTTAATGCTAGTATAATAAGTAAATTATTTTGTTTTAATTTTCAGAACAAAACATCCCAAAAGCAAACGAATGAGCAAAGCGATACCACAAATAACGAACATGACGAACAGCCTCCTTATACACCTCCTCCTTGTTTATCCACTGTGGATGAAGTACCACAGCTATCCTCAACTATTGAGGAACAAATCCAGCCTTCAACCATGCCATGCGGTACTGTACAAAATGAAGATCTAGGTTTGAATGATGAAACCGTAATTGTCGAACCAGAACAACATCCTTCTACATCATCCGCTGTACATACATGCGAAACTGGTCGTCAAAAGAAAAAAAAATTCGATGAAAAATTTGATCAAATGTTTACGGCCATAGGACACAGCTTGGAGACAATTATAGATAGTTTGAGCGTTCAAAACAGCAGGAACGTTGCTTTTGGCAACCTCGTCACAGAAACGCTGAACCAATTACCTGTGGCTCGGCAGGAGGAGTTAATAAAACTCTGTAATGAGGCGATGCACCAGGTTGTAACAGGGCAACATGAGGAATAAACCAAATGAATGACCAAACATGAATTATCAAATGATTATTTATATTTAAAAAGGACTTCTTGTTTCATGGCTAAACGAGCTATGAGGCCATGTCCAGTTATAGTTATAGAAAAATGTGTAAAACTGATTATACAACATTAATGTTCCTCTTAAATGTTTAATGTTATCGTTTAACTTAACATAGACTGAATACGTAGATAGTGGTAATAAAAAAATCTTACCTTTACATAATCATGAAGAGCATCTTTGATGGCATCACATACTTCCGGAATAATTTTTGAAATACTAGATTTTGAGACCTGCATGTAAACAAGGGTATTTGTGTGAACAGTAAAAACATATCTTAAATTAGGTGTTTGAAAAATGCATCAAATTCTTACTCGGAATAGGACGGATAACGATTCATATGAATCGCCCGTTGCAAGGAATCGCATTGTTATACATAGTCTCTCCAGAGGAGAAATCGCTTTACGCATGGTTGTATCCTTCTTTGCGATACGACTTCTCACAAGCTGCAGCAGATGATCGAAATCATCTCTGTTGAGCCGCACGAAATTCTTTAGAGTATCTCGAACTCCTTCATTTCTCATATCTTCCAAAAGGTCACCGGTAGTATTTCTGCGATGTTCAAACAATGTTTGCATCCAAAAATCACGAGAACCCCGTTGTCGACGCGCTGCCGCAAATAACCTTATACCATTTGATACCACTAGTAAACTTCTAGCTAACATCATATTTCTATGATACATGTTTAATTCTGGTGAAAACACTACACTGCTTTTTATTGCACTTAACAGCACTCCGTCAACACACAAAAGCACCTTGCACCGAATAAATAAAACCTGTTAAAAAGATTGGTATCGTGAAAACGCGAAAACACCTACCAATCTTTTCGTTACAGGCTCCTATGACTGTATGTGTAAGATTGGCGAGCAAAGATTGGCATCGTGTAGACGCGCCTAATGAATGCTTAGAATCGAACGCTGTTTAATTACTGTATTTTTGTTTGTATAAAAAATGCTTGGTGGTTAGATATACGGCTTGGACGTTCTTCAGCAAATAAAAAAAAATAAGGTTGTTGTTAAATGAATAACATAATATCGCTAATGGGCGATACACTATATGCGGATAAAAACAATCATTAACTTTACGATATTTTATAAATTGTGAAAGGCTGTAATCGATTTATGGTACTAAACTCAAAGTGAATTAGAAATTAAAGAAAATACCATAAAATATGTTTTGACAAGTGTCGCATTATACATTCTATTACGCCTAAAGCGTTATGTATCTACTGGACCGGCAAACAACGTTTAACAAACAATATTACGAATCTGGGTGGCTTCAAATAACGGGTAATGACCTTTATCAGTTTCAAATGTCAATATGATTATTAACTATTGAAGTAAAGCTAATACCAATCAATTTTCCATTATCCTTACTTATCAGCACTGATTGCTTCCAATTCATGCCCTAATATGGTCATGAATCCGCATCAATTGCTTGGCTGCGAATGGTTCGTACAGCCGATCCTTTTTATGTTCCGTGTTCTTCCACGCAGAATTATCTCCTAAGAGAGGATCACTACAGAGGCACTACGCCGTCTGATGGCTGCTAGGTTCAGTGCTGTGGGTTTTCTCACTCTTAGTCTCTACTCCTCCTGCAGAGCTGTGGAACCCGTCTGCTTAATTTCAATAGATGCCGTCTACATTCTAAGAATCCCGTCAGGCTGATTTTGCACATCGATGTTGATAATTTGAAATCTTTTGTCATTTGCAATGTTTTCCGCCTCATCGGTTTTAGAACCTTGTTAAGTCTATATTTACTGCTGATCTTCGATCGTTGCTTTCACCCTTTCTCTTTGAAGAAATTTTGATTTTCGATTCTTTTATTATGATGTTCTGTTAAACAACAATCTTAGTTTTTTTTATTGATCTTTAGGTTCGGTTGCTTCTTCGTTTTATTCCTGAAATTATTGACTTTGTGTTTATTGGCCTTGTCGTCCAGAACTGCTATGTCGTTAGTATTTTAGAAATCTAGGGGATTGTTGACGATCAACGATAAAACATTTATTGTTAACCAATTCATTTCATCTTCGTTCGTTAGCGCAATAGGATAGCTAGTGTTTTTTTAATTAGAATTTTAGAAATATCTTATTCTTTATTACAGATAGTTACAGATAGTTGAACCCCCCTCTCCATATTTAACCAACGGTAACGCTGGCAATAACTCTGCCTCTTCGCTCCGCAGATCGCAGTCCGACAGATGTAACCCCGTCGCTAAACGCTTAGCAATTGTCGCGTTTGCGAACGCGATTCAGAAAATTTTTGCAAAACTCCATATAAAAAAAAATGCGAAAAGTCGCTATACATGTATTTTTACAAGGTAAACAAATACAAATTTAAAAAAATCGATTAAAAAGTACGTACGTAAAATATTAAAAGTGCGTACGTGTTGTATATAATTATTGTGAATGTCAATATTATTTTTAAAACAGAAGATTGACTGTTAATTTAAAAAAAAATCCCATATCGAATGGGAATTGATGGTACGGTGATAGTCATGAAATAGAGAAAAAAAGCCGGACAAGTTTGATTACCCGGATTCGAAGATTTTTACCTTAATGCTACTCGAAGCTGCGTCTAATTGGTGCTATTCGACTTCTAATATTCGATCCCGATTGTATTTTGCCCGGTGTATGACGCGGTGGGCAAAAATATCTTCGTTCACCTACATATTTATCTTGTTACAATTTCTTCTGGAACATGACATTTCAAACGTCGTGCTTAGTGCGCGGATAAAATAAGATATAATAGAANATAATTATTGTGAATGTCAATATTATTTTTAAAACAGAAGATTGACTGTTAATTTAAAAAAAAATCCCATATCGAATGGGAATTGATGGTACGGTGATAGTCATGAAATAGAGAAAAAAAGCCGGACAAGTTTGATTACCCGGATTCGAAGATTTTTACCTTAATGCTACTCGAAGCTGCGTCTAATTGGTGCTATTCGACTTCTAATATTCGATCCCGATTGTATTTTGCCCGGTGTATGACGCGGTGGGCAAAAATATCTTCGTTCACCTACATATTTATCTTGTTACAATTTCTTCTGGAACATGACTGTTAGCCGGCAAACCCAAGCCAAGTCGCGCGAAGGAAAGGCCTTCCGAGTTCCTAGCTCAAGCGCAAACAGGATCAGTTGAATTTCTGCTCAAAAAGGGGTTATTGTCGCAAATTAAACTTCCCGCTGATGTTCTCGGTACGTTGGAACCTATGCCGCGAAAGTGGAACAATCGAAATAGTATCTTTTTGGATAAGGGCAGAAAACTCGGATGAGATTCAATAACAAATCCAAAGGAGAAGTCAAAAAATTCCCATGAAAGACAAGAAATTCTCCGTTCAAGTTTTGAATTAAATTAAATTAAATTTATTAAACAAATTTCTTTACTTTATTCATGCGTACTACTAACGCATTATGGTGGTATTAGTTGGTTCGTTCGGGTTGGTCTTACCCTCTGTTTTATATTTCCATCCTAAACAAACACATTGTTTATTCGTCTCAAATACATTTTAGTTTTTATTGCTTCCAGATAATTGGAATTTGGAGGTTGTTGAAAGCAGTTAATTGTGCTGCACATACATTTCTTGCCTAACCTGTTTATGATCAACTTGAGCCGGGTTTTTAAGTTTCCTTTTTGTAACGCATTCGTTAGACATAGCGTGAAAAAGACCATTCAACGATGCCATGCTATACGTTACAATTTTTCACAAAATATTAAACGCACTAACGTTTTTATTCGGTTTAATGTTCTGGTAAACTTTTCTTCATCGTCCATATCTCACCGGTATTTGAATTTGAATTAAATATGTATAAATATGATTCCAAATCATTTAATTTCTGGTGCTGTCGTATTCTAAGAACCAGAGAATAGCTTTATACGTATCACATTGATGGATGAAATTAGATCTGCTATGATCTAGCTACGATTTTATCTATCTGTATATCTCGACAACATCAATGAGGCTTGTTAGTCTATCGATTAAACACTCGATAAAAATGTGAAATGACAATACGACTAAATGCTGTAATAATTAAAGATAAGTAAAAAAAATAAATAAAATAACATTTCAAATCTTGTTCTAATATTTGAAAAAATATTATTTTTGATTGAAAAGGTTATCTATCAAGTTAACAAAACATTTTTATCAATAATATCAGTGGGCTATGCGCTATAATCCCTTGTTTTTAAAACACATGAACTGGATTTCCCTTCGTAGACTATATTCACGATACCTTCCCGTTTTCTTGTATTTTTAGGAAAGACGTAAAACTACAACGAAACGACAGTTTGATCGTATGGTGACCATATTTGAAGAGAATAAGAATTTGGAAATGGCTAATGGTCGGAAATATGGTGGTGACAAATTTTGGAAATTTGTTGCAAACGAGCTAAATGCGCTAGGGCCACCTATAAAAGATGGCACTGGCTGGAAAAAGGTAAATTATTTCAAGTAAAAAAACAACGAACCTTTATAAAGCAATCTGTTGTCTCTTTCAGGTGTGGTCAGATTTTAAATCTACCCTTAAAAAAAAGATTATAAACAACCGACGTGGTTATGGCATCGCTGAAGGAGAACTTAAGGGGTTTGCTTCTTTAGAGCAACGTGTGTTTGAACTGTTGAACATGCCCCTGCCAACAACTGAAGCACAAGCAACAGAAACGTGTGAAACACAACATTCACCTACCAAGGATGAGTCTGGACGATATGTTTCGTCACAGCCAAAAGTGGGATTGCCACCGCAAGCAAAAGAACATGCAGAAAACACGAAAAATGGCGACAATGAGTACGAGCAAAAGAATGATTCCGATGAATCCACTAGCAAAAACAGCATACACCAGTTGAAATTGCTCCAGCAAATCAAACATAACGATATAGAAGAAAAGAAATATGCTTTAAAACTACAGGAACTTGAGTTAAGAAGAGACGAGTTAGATTTAAAGAAAAAAGATTTCGAATTTAGAAAAGACATAGCTTATAAAAATTTAGATTTAAAAAAACAACTCCTATATCTCAAGCGAGATATAGCAAATAGGGAATTAGAGTTAAAAACAGCCATATGTAACAAGGAATTAGAGATAAGACTTGAAATGTTGGCGATTGAAAAGAACCGAAACCAATGATACACTCATTTTCATTCGTCCTCTTCATATATGCATGGATTTAAAACAAATACGAGTAAAAGAGTATTCAGAA
>CM028106.1:44310354-44342263 GCA_016170015.1 Anopheles longipalpis
TTGGTTTCATCTCGTTTTCGGATCTAATTTGCCTTACTATCTGGCTATTTGTGACTTGAAACATTCCTGCCAAAATAGTTGTGCTTTGTTCATTAAACTATTTGACCGACCCAAAAATCTAATGAATAACAGTTACAAATTACAAATAAGATAGGTATAATGAATGCATAAAACTGTAACAATTGTTGTAGCACATCGATATTAAACATTGTTACACAGCTGCATTCACATTCTCTATCCACACATGGTTAAATTTGTACTAAGGATATGAATTAGAGAACTGAGCGGCTCAGCTAACACGTTGAGCGTCACGATGATCCCATGGGCCAGACACCTTACTTTCTTATTCGTCCCATTCGAAAATGCAACGTGTTTCGTGTTAATAGTAAATTAATTTTTTATATCTTCGGTATGCGAACGTTTGAAGGCTTGGTGTCTCTTATTTGATCGTTAATGTTATATTTGACTGCTATCTAAAGTGGAAAATCAAATCCTGCATAGGAATATGGGGAGACTGTCGCGTGGAAATTGTTAATCATACCGGGCATGTTATTGAACCATGCATTACGGATTTTACTACTTGATCTGCGATGTCCATATCATTTTTGCTCGGCTCTTTTCAATCTTCCTTTCTTAATTCAATCAAAGGCAAAGCCTGCCGCCAATTGAATTGTTGAATAACGATTGAAGCACGAGCAATTTTTAGAATGTTACAGTTTTTATAAATTTAACATCCGTTATGCTGGTATTGAAAACCGCATTCCAGCTACACCTGTCAATACTAATAACAAATAAAATTAAGCTGAATTAGCTTATAAAGATATTTATATTATAAAAGCTTTTGCGTAAATCACCCTATAAAACAGTCAAACTTAACATACAGAGTAGAATTAAATACTAACCTTGGGCATGACTGTTCCTTTTAAATGGTCGGAGGGTAGGCAGTAGAATCGTCTTCTCATGAATAGTGAGCCATACCACCTCGTCGTGAGTTTAACATTTACATTGATATAAGGATGCAGGGCAATAGATGAAATAGAGTAGGGCAAAGAGTTGAACCCAATCATTAAATCCTGTTGTTTGCAACTGTAGTTATTAATGTTTCTTATAAATCTTCGTTTCTTTAGATTGTACCAATGTCAGCAAAGTTTAGTGACGTTTGGCTACATTTCGTAGTACAGGGCAAAGCAGCCAAATGCCGTTACTGTGGTAAATTCATCTCCATGTCGAATAGATCAACTTCGAATTTAAAGCGGCACATAAAAAACTTGCATCCTTCCATTCCATTTAATAGAGCTGCACCAATGGAATCTTCAACATCTTCAACATCAAAGTATGAAATTGCCATGATTGAGCCAGGTACTTCTAAGAATCAAAAGTCCAATCCGGTAAGCGATACAAACGTTGTTGAGCAATGCAAACCGATGTCGTTAATGCAAAACAGGCAATTGGATGAAGCTTTGTTTCAAATGATTTGTGACGAATGCTTACCATTCAACATAGTGGAAGGAGAGAAGTTTAAGAAGTTTATTCATTTGCTGAATCCAAACTACGAACCACCTAGTCGTAAAATGCTGTCCAACGGTTTGCTCACCAGTAACTACTTAGAAGCATTGGAAAAGATTACCGCCAATTTTACTAAAATAAAATCCGTAGCTCTCACCTCGGAAGGTTGGCTGAATTACAACAATACCAACTGCTTAGCGATAACGGCACACTATATAAATGAGGATTTTAGCTTGTGCTCCAACCTTTTGGAGTGTTCCATATATTCAAATGAGCATACGGCCCGTCACATAGCAGACTGGTTGAAACAGGTTGTGTTAAAGTATAAAATCGAAAACAAAGTACAAGCAATAATTACAAACAATGAGGCCAACATGCAAATTGCAATAAATGAAATGAATGTTCAGCATCTTCCCTGTTTCGCCCACACGTTAAATTCACTCGTGCAAAATGCTATACAACAATCCATTAAGGCCACAGTCGATGAAGTTAAATCAATTGTGGCATTCTTCAAAAACAACAGCAACGCATCGCAGAAACTGTTGGAAGCACAAAATAAACATAATTTATCAAGTTTCAAGTTAAAGCAAGATGTAGGGACGAGATGGAATTCTACGTTCGACATGATTGAACGATTCCATAAAAATAAAGTACCAATACTGTTGTGCTTAGATGCGTTGAAGGTAAACAATAATATATCTGATAATGATTGGACCATTATGGAGCAAAGCATTGAAGTGTTGCTAAACTTTGATCATGCTACAAAAGTGCTGTCGGCGGAAAAATCAGTCCCACTGTCACAGATAGGTCTATTATCAAATATTCTACTAACGAAAACACAAGCAGCTTTGAATGACGGTATGGATGATTCAGTGAAAAAATTAACGTCCTCCTTAATCCAAGGACTTTCGGATGGGTGTAAGCCTTACATTAAAAGTAAACTAGTGAGTTGGGCAATGATGTTAGATCCAAGAATGAAAGGCCACAGTTTTGAAAGTGATTCACAGAGGTATGAAGAAACGTATCGGCACTTGATTGAAGTAATTATACCACTGAAGACTCCAAATACTTCAGCACTTGGAGTTGTCGCTCGAAAACCGTTTGCTAACCCTTGCCATCAAAGTCTTTTTAGTGATTTTGCAACTAGCATCAAACGCGTTAAGAGCAACAATAATCCAGAAGATGCGGCGAAATTGGAGCTTGACGAGTATTTGAAAATGGACTGCATAGAGTTAACCGAAGATCCGCTTTGCTGGTGGAAAACGTACGAACCCAAATTTCCGGCTTTGTATCAAGTTGTTCAAAATCTATTTTGCATTCCTGCGACGTCGGTTCCGTGCGAACGCATCTTTTCTAAACGCGGGCAAATATATGCCGAGAAACGATCCAAGCTTGTGCCTAAAAAAATGTCCCAAATTCTGTTCTTACAGGATACAAACAAAGATTTGTAGTAACCGCATGACCAACGCGGTATTGTGAGTGTTTTCGATGGAGTTTCGTGTTCAGCGAACATAAACAAAGTTTTACAAGGTTACGGATACCTAAGTTTTCAATATTTTATTTTACCTGTATCTTAAATAATACGTTATTGCCGCTCAAAGAAGTTTGAGTGGACAGTTAGATAGGCCGTAATTTGGATCCAGCTTACTCCTTATATTAATCGGAATTGGACCTTTGATTCTTAAAAGTCTAGTCATTTTGCTATAATATTTTTAAGTTATAAATAAAAAAACATACAAGTAAAAGCTTAGTACCCCTAAAATATTACACCTTATATTGGATTAAAGCTTTTCTGTACAGGTTTTCTAGGACATTAGCATAGATGTATAGGTAATAATATGTAAATAAATATGTAATATTATTTAAGAAAATAAAACTTAAATTGAACTCACTCATTTGAGTAAAATAATAAGTAATTATTGAAAAATCTAAATTATCTATACCTATAACAACAACTGATCAGCTTACGGTTTAACAGGCTGGTCTGCGTCTTTCTCAAGGCTTTCAACAAGCGTAATTTTTCCCGCTAGCTCTGGTATCTCTCTATCCATATCCGTAGAGCAAGCACACTGCCTAATTTGGTTACTTATCATGCTTTCCTCTCTACATAGATAAATATCTTGATTTGCAAAATTCTCACTTCAATACACAGTCTTGGTGCATCTAGAGAAGGCCAAGATTTATGGTTTCTACAAAAAAAAAACATGTGAGATAGTTTTGTTATTTTGCTTATTGATAAGAGTTTACTTTTTTGGTATGGATAACGATTGATGATCCTCTACACCAGTGATGTCAATCACCTAATCTTGCGGGCCAAGATAAGTCAGAAGGGGAGGGAGAAGTTTTAAGGAAATAAAATTCAACAGTTGTTTGGACTTCAAGAATTGATGTTCCCCTTTTTCATTCGCCGGCTGGATTCAAAGACCTGGCGGGCCTGCTCCGGCCCGCGGGCCGTATGTTTGACATGTCTGCTCTACACACTCTCCAAGCAAGAAGGTATACTTTCTGGACAGTCTCTCTCTCTCTCTCTCTCTCTCTCTCTCTCTCTCTCTCTTGTTAGCTTTTAACGACCTCAAAGGTCACGCCGACCATTTCTGGCTTACTTGACAAATTTTTACCGCGTAGCCGCATAGTCAGTCCTTGCTACGGGAGACGGTCCGGATGGGATTTGATCCCCGGTCCTGCCGTGTGGACCGGCGCCGTTTATCACATACACCACCAGAGGGCGGCCCTCTGGTCAGTATCAATCGTATTAAGGAAACTACTGACCGAACGATTATACATATACTGCAGCCAAAGATTAGAAAGGCTCTGTATGTTCATTAAAGAAGCTGTGTTATCTAGCTGTAGGAGATCGTATCTTTGTGCTAAAATATAAACCAAAACATGATGTACATGCAACTATAATTGTGACGTTTGCTACCGGGTATATAGCGGGTAAGCATAATTACAAAACTCACCATTGTTGTACAATTATGTACTGATCACATTGCAGATAACAATGGAATATGGCGGAAATGGAACCAGCAGCCGGGAAACATCGATAATCGAGAAGGTGCAAAGGATGACGGAATTCAACTACCGGCAAATTATTCAGTTGACTAAAGCTGTGAGTGACATTAAAAACCAATTAGCTGTGTTAAAGGATAAAGTTATGCCATCTGATAACATAACAATCGTAACGACTACTTGGCCCAAACACCAACGTCCAGCGTTTGCGGCATCGAAAGTTTCATCGAAGGAGGAGTTCGACGTGCTGGAAGCACATCTCGCAGATGTAGTAAAATTACAAGAACTGGAACTGTGGTTGTCCGTTGTAGTAAAATCCGGTAAAAGTTACCAACGAATGCACGATGCATTTTATTTACTATTCGACGCATTTTTTCTTATAAGTTGCAGCTGGACGGGCAGGAAAGGAGATGCAACGCATGATGGAAAAGTAGCATTTAGGAATTACAAACATACTCTACAATTGCTGCGAAACATTGGAACAATCGATGTCCAAAGCACTGTGTCTGAAATATTGGTAGAAAATTTTATAAAAACCAAATTATCTAATGCCAAAAGTCATGCCAAATCAACCGGTAGCATAAAGAGCGTTTGCCGACAATTCAGGCACCGAACAAAAAAACAATAAGCCTGATCATTGTACAGTGCGATGATTTTGTTGTTGTTGTTGTTGTTGTATAAAAATTATTGCATTGTAAGACAATAATTTAAGGTTTTTTTCCGAATTGTTAAAAAAAAACACTTGTTTTAGACAGGAGGATTTATTAGAGACATTTGGGTAAGCCGGTACACAACAATGATTTGCTATTTTAAAACTATCATTATTGTAACAAAACAAAAGGAATTTGAAACACTTTTTAAAATGATGTGCTGTAACGCTTTTGAATACGTGCATAAAAGTTACGTCGTTATAAATGTAAACCATTTGTAAAACTATGGAATAAACTTCTAAACGTAAAAATTAAAAGTGAAGTCCGTTCGGTTGTCAATTGAGCTACGAATGACATTTTCAAGGGTAACTCATTCAATCACTGATGAAAGAATTACGAAAGAAACAGACAGACTCGTTCAGTTAATTCAAAATCATGTCCAACATTAAAACATTCACTTACATTGTATAGACTAATGCTAACGACACGAACGCCGTGGCATTGATTAAACCTAGGTTCTATCGATACCGATATCATCTTATTTATCTGTATGGCTTAACGATCTCTAAGGTCACGCCGGTAATTCTGGCTTACTAGACTTATTTTACCATGTACCCGGGATATTCAATACTTGCTACGAAGGGACGATCCAGATAGGATGTAATACCCAGCCCTGTCGTGTGGAACGGGCGCCGTTTATCGCATACGCAAACGGGCCGCCCCAAAACCTTTCATATGTATGCTTGTATTAAATTATTAGTTTTTCAAACAAATCAAGGGCGTCCCGGGAGTTTATATGGTAACGGCGTCGAGCTTTACCCAATAGGAATGGAACTAGGAATTGCCATCCTGACCTTATCCTGACAAGCTGACTATCCAGGTACAGTTCACCGAAGTAGGCCGAATTCCAGGGCAGGAAGATTTCTTTATTTAGGTTGCAGTGCGACATTAAAATAGAAAAAAACGCTAAAAAATTACTTGCCAAAAACGCGTTCCTATCATGTGTGATAAAGCGTAATCATATAAACAGTGCAGTAAAAAAGTGAAAGATGTCAATATTATTGTTCAGTGTGAAATGAAGTGGTTAATTGTTAAATATTAATTCATACTTCAATTATGTTTAGAAGTAAGTATTGGTTACTAGTAAATAGAAAAAGAGAATAAAATAATTAAGCCGAACAATAAACTACATATAACAATTAATCCTCAGTAAGGATTACGTACATTACAAGGATATAATGCAACAGTAGCTTTGCAAATTAAAGCCAATACGAAGACAAGAGATAACAAGAGTACATAAAAAGTGCCTAAAACTAATTGTAGATTGGTGAAAAAAATGAAGCGTCGTGAAACACGACCAATAATGAATGGATCATGGAGTGGAATATCAATGGAACAAAAGAACAATAAATCATTACAATAGTAGCTCGAGGGTATATTTCACACGATTTTACATTATGTTTATCTAATTCTGTTCTTTAAATCATCATGCAATAAAATTATCCTTCCCAACTCTCTGTGAGTGTAAATACATAGAATAGTAGACATGTATAACTGTTCATTATGTTTTTAAACTTTCGCGTAGCTATACCTAACTATCACTGATACGAACATGGAGAGTACAATAAGTTTGGTATACCGGTCTGGGTTCCAATTTTGACTAGACTGTGGTCCCCCATACTCAGAATTGACAAATTCAGCTTTATGAGTATTTCAAGCCTTTCCATGGCATGCCAAAACCGATAAAGGTAGTAAAGATAACTATAACAGCGTGATACATTTTAGTACTTCACACAACTCATGAAAATCTCTCTCTATCTCTTCTTGGCATAACGACCTCTAGGGTCACGCCGGCCATTTCTGACCTATTTAATTTCTCAATCAATCTTGATGCTCGGTGTCTACATTTTGGATAATAATAATTGTACGTCTTTGAAACACGAGTTTGAAATATATCATATAGGTAGTTTATTTACCTGCACAAACTAATGATCTATTTTTATTTTATTACAATAATTATACAGGCTTGTACGATGAACCCACCAAGCAACAGCAGTGATGTGTGGCATCATTTTGAAAGGATGGAAAATGCAGGAAAGTGTTTGTACTGCTCTCAGGTCATACGCCACTCAAAAAGCTCAACGTTCAGCTTGAAACGACATCTAGCATCGAAGCACATGGAAATATCTCAAGGCCGAACGCAAGAAAACATCAGTTCCTTAAGAGACTTGAAAAGCTATATGAAACAACAGTCCCCAGCGACAGTGGCATATCGATTTGGTGCCAAAGAACATCTGAAATCATATTCGGTCGAGACGAAGGAAACGCTGGATGATAATCTGTTAAAATTTATTAGCAAGGAATGTCTTCCTTTTTCCACGGTAGACAGTGATGCGTTTAAACAGTTTTGTAGTGGGCTGAATCCAAACTATGTTATACCAAGTCGCAATATAGTTGCGGAAGCTATACTGAAAGAGAAATACGTGAAAAGTGTGCAAAGAGTGAAAGATACACTAGCGAACACAACACACGTGGCATTGACAGTAGATGAATGGCCAAACACAGATAGTACTACTTTTTATGCGCTGACAGCGCATTACATCGATGGCAACTACACGTTTTGCTCAAGTTTGCTAGAATGCTCGGAATTTGATGTTTCACATACAGATATGAATATTGCCCAATGGATAAGAAGAGTAATTGATGATTTCAACTTAACAATCAACAATGTAGCTGGTATCGTAACAGACAATCGGCCACACACGATGTCCGCGGTACGGAACTTAAATTTAAAACATTTACCGTGTTTCGCGCATACATTAAATTCAATCGTTATTAAGTGTACCACGCACACAATTGGTGATGTCATCGAAAAGATTAAACAAATAATCGCATGTTTTAAGACAAACAATACAGCTACCAGTAAATTAGCAAAAGTGCAAACACAATTGAACCTTCCGCGCCTGAAATTAAAACAAGATATACCATCTCGATTCACTTCAACGTACGTCATGATAGAAAGGTTTCACCAAAACAAAGTTCCACTACTAGCTTGTTTGGAATCTATGCAAATGCAGCATTCACTACAAAGCAAAGATTGGACCGTAATGGAGCAAACCATTAACGTGCTATATAATTTTGACTGTGCTGCCAAAATAGCATCTTCAGAGAAACATGTCATGCCATCGCTCGCGGGTCTCATGATTCAAATTTTGATTCAAAAGACAACCGATTTATTGAACGGTGATTTAGAAGATTCAGTTCACAATATGGCACGTTCGCTAATTACGGATCTTTCGGCAATATCGGACCCTATCGTAAATCAATTTATGTTGCTAGATCCACGAATGAAGCGTCATAGTTTCGAAAATAAAGATGAAACGTACGCACAAACGTATGACACCATCGTGGAGCTATTAGCGCCATTCATAGCCACGTTCGATACAGTGCCTGATGTAAAAACAGAAATGGCCACCGATCCTTACCGGCAGCACTTGTTTAGCGATTTCATCAACAAGGTGAATGTTGTAGAACGAGAAACATCCAATCCGGAATTGAAAGCGAAACGAGAATTGGATGAATATATCTCAGCACACTATATATCAATGACGGCTGACCCATTGCTTTGGTGGAAACAAAATGAATCCAGATTTCCATCGTTATATAAACTGGTGCAGCATATGTTCTGTATACCCGCGTCTTCTGTTCCATGTGAGCGTGTATTTACAAAAGCAGGACAAATGTATGATGACAAACGTGCAAGATTAGATTCCAAGCATGTACCAGAAATGTTATTTCTTCAGCAAAATGAATTTTAACTGATCAGGCGTTGTTAGACGAATTGTGCAGATTACAAAATTCATAACTTGATTTGACATGACATTTAACTAAATAATGGTTGTTATCTGTAATCTTTGTTTTATTTTAAAAATAGTATCTACACGGTATGAATTGATTAAACATTTGTATACTAAGGATATTAGTAGTAGCAGCATTTAAAAATAAAAAAAATGTCTAGACATCAACTTGTCTTCTATTAAACTTTAAACTTATAAACTTGATCCACCGAAATCATTGAACTTGACATCGCTAATCTAAGCAATATTACAACATATCACGATCGCGTGAGCTCATTTATCAGCCTAGTGTAAGCTTCCCGATAGGGTTTAGACCATCATTGCTATAAAGGAAAAAAATTGTACAGCTAAGAAAGTTTGTTAATAAAGCGAATTTGATAAGCTGGAATATTGTCGTGATTATTATTAGTTAATGTTTTATCTTTTATTATGATGAGTGTTATGCATCCGACCTATTGTACATCGATTGTATGTGGTTGTGGTTGTGCTTGTCTAATGTGTTATACATCTCAAATAATATGATTGCTTCTGGTTCGTTTCAGATTCCTTATGGCCGGATGGCACGTAGTGCCGAACACACTTATACCGACCAGCCAACCAACCCGCCGCCACAAACCTCCAACTCCACTACGCAGCTGAATGGGAAAGATGAAGACAATTGTACATATGTCATCCAAGTGTTAAGTGATACACCGAAATTAGCAACCGAACAAGCACAACCGAAGGAAAGATTGAAGGTATTGACACCCAACATACTAAATTGTAATCTAAATGCTAAGTACTCCATCAATACGACGGCTAGTAGCAACGTAAAACAAACACAAGCTAAAAATCACGTTACGCCAAAAATGACCAACTGCACCCATTGTGCTTGTTTCGACAAATTTGTTACCGAACATAATAGAAAGGTTGACCAGTTCCTGGTCAAACAACAGAAGATCGTTAACGATATGTTTAAAGTGCAGCAAACCATACTGGAAAAGCTCCAGCATATAGAAAGCAATCAAACCAAACAATTTGAAGCTAAGCATGCTAAGGAAGCGCAATCGGATGAAGAGGCACATTCCCTGCCAGATGCTAATGAATTCCTTCAGCTCCCGGAGTATGCGTTTCAAATGCCGCATATACCGCCGGATGAAGAACATCAGCACACGGGAGGAGAGTATTCGGAGGAAGTGCAATTGTATAGCTTCTCCCGAATGCAGACGGAAGAGGAGTTAAACGATTTTGAGAAGCGTTTAAGTGATCCAGAATATTTTAAGGAAGCATACAACTGGCTAAACTCACTTATCACCGAAACGAACTGTGGAAACCGAATGCTGGCAGCACTCGATCTTCTGTTTGACAAAGTGTTTGTCAATAAGTGCAGTTGGACTGGTAGGGGTAGAGGGGACATACGCAAATCGCCAATAAGATGTCGCAAAAATTTGCTTCAACTGTTCAAAGCGATAGGCAGCACGCGTAAGGCCATAGTATCTCGTAGCGATGTGGAGATTTTCTTCATTAAGAAACTTAAACAATCGAAGCAGAGATTAAACATGCAGGGCATTCGTAAAGCTACCTGCCATATAAAACGGGCACGTCTCGTTGAATAGAGCTAATGTCGGTATGTTTGAGTTTCATTTAAATATAGTGTAGGTATTCGATACGATGATACATACTGATCATTATTTATTGATGATCATTATTTTATTTTATTTTTTATTCTTTTTTATTCATTATGCTGCACTCATTTTTGGATACGAATAAAGCTTTCCAATAAATGTTAAGATTGAACGAAACGATAATGATTACGGTCAAAGAATTGAATCTTTTTTGTTATTTTCTGAGCACACTTTGTTTGCGGTTTTATTTTAAAGAACTGCTTTACTAACTTGCTTATGAGACACTGAAGACGTGTTTTTTTTTTGGGGAAGGGAGGGAGGGGACACTCTCATGGTGCTCTGGCAGGTGAAAGGATCACGGATGGTAGCGACGTTGAATGTTCACAACGAAAATCGTTTGAAGAGCGTTTAAAGTACAATTAGTTAACGCTATTAAAAATAAACTTAAATATTCCGGTAAATAAAATTCTACTTTCTGTTTTATAATTTTTTTCGTTCAAAGATGTATGTGTTTTATTTCATTAAAAGCGTCTATTCACTCGTCGTTTGTTATCAGCATGCGTGTTGTACCTGTTGTGTGTAGTGAGGACAACTTTTTTTTTGCCATAAATTTTATTTTATTATCAATTGACTTGTACAGTATCTAGAACGGCAAAAAAACGAATCTGTAACACTGGCGATATTAAATAATCGCGCATATGTATTACAACTTGTTACGGTGCGTTTTGGATCGTTCGTTTATTTTATCTGAAAAATAGTGCTTTGCCACGTTATTTTTTGATACTCCATAATGTTTTGTTCTTATATTGTTTTGCATAAGACCGTAGCAATGACCCAAAAGCAAATGTTGCATTTCATCCGTCTTGTTGAGCAACGCGATGTGTTGTGGAACCGAAGCAATCCCGAGTACAAGGATTTAAATAAACAAGGGGAAGCATGGACGGAAATATCCAACATAATCGGCATTCCTACATTCAGGCTAGTGGAAAAATGGCGCTCACTCTATGGATCATACCGGTGTTATCTGTCCAAAGTGCTGCAGAGCATGTCGTCCGATTCATGTACGTTGTTGCTGTTACAGAGATTAGGTTACATGTTAATAGCGATAAAAATCCATTATTTCCGCAGCTAAAGCTATTTCAAAACCTTCATGGTTCGCCTACGACGCTATGAACTTCATGAGACACATCAGTTATGTAAGTTATTTACATTATTTCATTATTCAACATATGTAAGTATGTAATTCTTTTGAAACATCACCCTGTTAGTATATGCATGCAAAAGGATTCCATAATGAAAAAACAAGGCTTCATTTGCTACTAATGCATATCATACAGTGTACGGCTTCGGTATATACGGACGCATTCGGTGTATACGGAAGATGATGAAAATCAAATTACTTATCAGTATAGTGCTTATAAGCTATTCTTGTTTTATTCTAGAAAACTGTTGCAATTCAATAACTAATTGAGAATTGTCCAATATTTCAGACCAAATCAAAAGTGCTCTCAAAGAAAATTGCATCAACACCCGATCGGCATGCGTCGCCTACTGATTACGACCAAAACAGATATTTACTCTCCGAACAATCATCGTTGCAATGCATTCCCCGTACCGAGCAACCAGTTTTGGAAGTAGCTAATGTAAAGCAATCGCAGGAACCGTGCACACCATCACCACAATCGGCCACACAACAAATACCCGATGTACCAGGATCGTCCACACGAAATAGTCGGAAACAACAAATAGCCGAGTTGTTAGCCAACGAAACCGAAACACTCGAGCGGTTGAGAACCTTAACCAACCACACAATACAGCAAACAATGGATGTCGAAGCGGCTCAGTTTGGACATACGGTTACCGAAATAGTCAAACATATTGTTCCAGAAAGGCGAAAGAATCTGTTTTCCAAAATGATAGAAATTTTCCATAATCAATACACTTTTGACCAGGATGTTTTACAATATGGACGTGCCATAATGCATCTTATGCAGAATATGGCCAAAAACAAACGGAAGTCTACGTATAATGCTATTATAGACCTAATAAACAACCGCGATAAAAGTGATTAAAGCAGCTTAGAGCATGAAAATTCTACATATTTGTAGTGCAATCATTGTTATGATTTTGCTATGCATTTATTTCCGAAGTGTCGCAAATATGCTTCCCGAGTAGTTCGATCGATGGATGTCTTGGACAAGTTAGATAGAAAAAGGCATTTGTTTGGGAGAATTCATTGTTTTTCGCTTACACGACACAAACAATGAAGAGATAAGTTTCACCAAAAACGTTTGATATATGGTAGTGAACAGGTGTCGCATAATTGCATCATGCCTTCGTATGACTGACTGAAATCGATTTGGGTCATGTGGAGAAATTTCAGGATGGTTAGATTAATTTGTTCTTGTTCCTATCTTTTTCGCAGCTGGAAGTTAAAAGTTGTTCTAATTCACCATCAACGTATAAATTTCATAACCCGCCGACATTGAGGAATATCCATGACAAGCATATGTGGAATAATTTCTGTTCTGTGGAGTTTGTTTCATGCATCTACACTAATCGACAATCGTTTCTAAAATTACAGGTACCTATGAAATACATTTCATCGTTCATTAGGCACAATTATGTACATATACGCGCTTTTACTCACATTGTAAGCGCACATTGTTTGATCTGTTTGTTCTTCTTGATTTCAGAATGTACTCCAAAACATTGTGTAAAAGGAAAATATATGTGAAATAATAAATGTTGCCATGGACATTTACCGAAGATAAGCTGATGTTTCACATGTTGTTAACTCGTTGGAAATTCAATTTTTTAATTTTTGGATTGTGTTCGCTGCTTGACAGTGGGCTTGCTTTGGACATACGCGTTTTGATCGGTTTGGTCAAGGTTAGTAAATATATCTTTTGTCCATTTTTTATGTTTTTCCACCGTTTTATATTACCATATTATACTGAAGAACAATTCCATCCAATGAATAAGGATCAGCAAATCGCTACCACCAAATAAACAACAACATGTTAATAATCAGTTTAAAACAAAAAAACAATCTGATTTTTTCTTTAGAATTTCGAATCATTATTTGACCGCTATTTGACTGCGAACCCGCATCTGTCTTTCGGCGTAGATAGTCAAAGTTCGATATTTTTTTTATTTAGAGATTGTCACACTAACACCATCTCAGCTTCAGTCTTGCTTGCAAAACAAGAAGAAGTGAAAATCTGCCGCGTCAAAAGCGAAACGTGCGTACGGAATTGGCGTACACTTTGCAATTGTTAATCTTAAAGCTTGTGCGTCTTCCGTGCAGCGATTAGCGAATTCCCTTAGTCGAAGTGTGTAGAGCGTGTGACCAGAACGATTGTTGGGAATATCTTGATTGCGATAGAAACTACGCTGCCGTAACAATGCCTCCAGTAGAAAAGCAGACCGACCAGGAGTCGACGATTGACGATCCGACTGTGGTCGAAAAGTACAAAATTGCGGGTGATATTGTGAATAGTAAGTGCCTGTTTGTGAATTCATATTCGACATCAAAGCCTTATTGTAAAATAATGCCTTAAATTAACCCACATAACGTGCGTACGTTGCAGCTTCGGTTGCATTTGGTGTAGTGTCATCGTTGTTCGCTGCTACCTTTTGCTTGTCTACGCTGTGAAAAAATGTCTTACTACCACATCCGAGCACGTGAACAAAACGGTGTTACACAAAACGTACTCCGGTTTCCTGTCGCAGGAGGCCACGTTTTCCGGAAAGAGTCGTTTTGGTGCATTCACTGAGAAATACGGAAAATGAGTTCTGTTTTTAGGTGCACATTTTACTTTCACTTACCCTTCTCCCTTTGCAATGAAGAAATAAACTTGTTATAGCCGCTGACATGAAAACGCACATAAATCTCTCCTTCATAACCTCGAAAATCTGCACCATCCGCACTGCAACGAGAGATTTAGGCCTATTGCTACGAATAATGATTATCTTTTGAAACAGTTTCTATTCTTCGAGAAGGAAGAACTAGCTATTAGGTGTAGCCAATGTATTCCAAAGCATACTAAAAATGAGCGGCTTTTTTCTGCTTCTAGAAACTCTTCAAACAATAATCCGAGCATGTGTTGTTGGAGCATCAGTAAAGGAGATTTGCCTGAAGGGTGATACTATGATGATGCAGGATGCGGAAAAGGTAAGCTTTTAACAGTCGTTCTAGTCAGTCTAGCCTGTCGCTGTCGTTCTAATAATATTAAAAAAGAATTCTGAAATACTCAATATGTGTATCCATTGCCGTGTTGAGTTTTGAGCAGTGTTAACCGCGTACTTAGGGAGGGAGCGTGTTGGCCGTATGGTTAAGTCTGACTTTCCATATGTGTCAGCTCTGCCTTTGCCCATGCAATCAAACATTGCGAGTTCGACTCTCGTTCCTTTATGATGCTCATTGTAGTTCGATCTCTCTATCTCACAAAGGAACGACTTCGCTTTGCGGGATTGTTGTATGGCGGCTTGTGTTGTGCATTGTTGTGTGTTGTATCCAATGATTAAAAATATAGGAGTTTAAAAGTCCAAAACATATCCATATTAATCACACAAGATCGATACTCCGTTACTTACTTGATATCCCGCTGATCTTACAATAATGATATAATGAGGATGCTCTTTCACACATAATACACTCGCGCCCCACACACACTTCGTCCTTTCAAGCGAACGAGTTTTTTTTAAATAAAATGGTAATAACATATGTTTTATTTGTTCTCTTATTTTCTTTATTTACTCCGCGCCGGCATGTTTTGCTGTGTAGAAATACAAACATGAAGAAGACATGAAGAAGGGCGTCGCCTTTCCGACGTGCCTCTCGGTAAACAACTGCATTTGCCATTTCTCGCCAGCTCGCAACGATCCGGACTATTTGCTGAAGGAGAACGACGTGGTCAAGATAGATATGGGGGCACACATTGACGGTTTCATCGCGGTGATGGCTCACACGATCGTTGTCGGTGCAACACCGGAGAATAAGTGCAAGGGGCGAGCGGCCGATGTTGTCCTAGCGGCGTATCACGCAAGCCAGGCCGCACTTCGACTGCTAAAGGATGGCACCGGCAACTACGCTGTTACGGATGCAGTACAAAAGATTGCGTCCGACTTCAAGTGCAAACCGATCGAGGGTATGCTAAGCCATCAGCTGAAACAGTTCAAAATCGATGGCGAGAAAACGATTATTCAGAACCCAACGATTGCGCAAAAGAAGGAACACGAGAAGTGTGAGTTTGAAAAGTACGAAGTGTACGCGATGGATGTGCTAATCAGCACGGGCGAAGGACTCGGCAAGGAGCTGGATACTCGGGTGGCAATCTACAAGAAGACGGACGAAAACTATCAACTTAAGTTGAAAGCATCTCGTGCGTTCTTCGGAGAGGTAAGTACGCATTCTCACGCCGTGGTAATGCAAGCCACTGCGTAGCGTAATGCTTTGACGGATCGGGACAAAAGGATGGGTGCGTTGTTGCTTCGCATTGATGACGAAGTCCTGAGTTCAAATCCCAAAAGAAAAGCCGACCGTGTGGTGTGTTGTTAATACTCACTCTGTATTTGTGAGTTGTTGTTGTCGTTGCTGGGGATGCTAGCAACAAAAAATACCCAATGATTAGAACCTACGCACTCGAGGGACAGTTCTCTAGGCGAGAGCGATAAGGCTGGTTTCTCTTATCGTTCGACGCAGAAAAGAAATGAGAAAATATGTTCTTCAAAACAATATTGTATCTGAATGTGTGATGTGTATCTCTCTCCGGTTTTACGCACACACAAAGAAGATATATGTTGATTCGGGGTACTCAATAGATTTTCTCTGCTCTCTGCGTCGATGGTTTGGGGAGGCAACTGTAAGCTTAAGCCTGGTTGTAACGCCCAATGAGTAGTATAAGATTATGAGAGCTGAGGGTATATACCTAATATAAAATAACTACACAAAACAGCCCCCCCCCCCACACAGCAGTGTAGTTGGTTTAAATAATTTTTTTTATCAACACGCAAGATTCATCCATGTTTGTTTCTTCTTTTTTCCATTTTATTTTTGTCACATCTTGCAATAACATAACCGCCGCACCAGGTCAAAAGGAAGTACGGTTCGATGCCTTTCAATTTGCGAAACTTTGAAGAAGAAGCAAAGGCCAAGTTGGGCGTCAACGAGTGTGTGGCGCACAAGATGGTTGAACCCTTCCAAGTATTATACGAAAAGCATAGTAAGTATTTCACACACTAGACTAATTAAGCACAGAATAAGCAAGGAAAATTTCGTGTCGCCGTAGCATAAGTTTCACGCCCAGACACCTTGCCATAGCGAACCCAACGACTCTTGATGCCCCGCCCAGCTGTGTGGTGTTTCTTGCACAAAGGAATCTATGCTTATGGATGACTTTTGTTCGAAAGCTCACAGCTGGTCGTAGTTCATCTGTTAATCACTTAACCTACAAGGATTAAGCATAATATGGTTCAGAGTGTCGCACAGATATGTTTTCGTACAATATGGGAAACATTTGCTATTGAGCTGGTTATATTTTAGAAACTAACGCCGGTTTCTTTGTCTTCGCCTACCCTAGATGAATACGTTGCTCAGTTCAAATACACGGTGCTCATCCTGTCCAACGGATTGAAAGTCGTAACAGGTCACCCGTTCGATGAGAGTTGTTACGAAAGCGAACACAGCGTGCAGGATGAGGAAATGAAGAAGCTGCTGGCTACGAACCTGCTACAGGGTAGCATTGGCAAGGATAAGAAGAAGCGACGCAGGAAGAACAAGAACAAGGGAGCGGCCGCTGCCGGTGCTGATGGGGCTGATGCCGCCGATGGAGACAGCGGTGATGAAGAGGCAGACAAAAAGGAGGAGAAACCATAACAGCAAAATGTCGCTATTACAGCTAGCGCCTTCACAGAGACGGCCTCAAACTCGAGCACACAGATACCGTTGCCCCTCCAGTCCGTACTGATTAAAGTTTGATTCGGGTGCGTTAATCCGCACCAAGCAATAGTTCGCACTTGTGCACACTGCCCTTTACGAGAAAAGTGCATAGCGTCCCAAAAAGGAGTTCGTTCCTTGATGTGAATTATACAGTGGTTCTAAAAATAGAACTCTGGTAAGATAAAATCGTACAGCGCCATCTAGTGGTTGGTCCATCTAGCTTACGTTTGAAGGATAGTAGTAGCATGCGAACAGAAAACGTTTTTGTCGCTTTTAGAAGGGGATAAAAACGCGAATTAACTTAAACCGAGTGTGTTTCTGCTTTCTCTTATAAAATGTAATGTTTTTTTGTTTGTTTTCTTTTCCAACGCACCATTCGCTCAGTGGTACGTTACGATCATAATTTGTTGTAATATCCCATGCATGACAAGACTATACTTTTGCCCTCGGTAGCAGAAGTTGTTCCAACAACCGTATGCTTATGTTTTAACGTACTTTTTGTTGAAAACCCTCCGGTTAGGGGAAAACATCCCTAATTTGGTCAACTAAATTTTGTTATTCCTTTTTAAAAAAATAAATCGGATCCGTTGTCATACGATAGAGAGGGTTACTGGATGTGATTTAACAACACCCATTCCACGTCCTAACGATCCGAAATTATTGATAACACTTTTTCCAAAAGTCAATGGCACAACTGAGCACATTTCGATTACAACCCGCTTTTTATTTCATGTAATCAACAGTTAACGATCAAACTTGCAGTGGCCATGTTCCTATTTCTTTGTCGTTGCTACTACCGGTGCAGCCGGTTCCGCTTTCTCAACCGGCTGTGCATCTAACGCCTGTTTGAAGGCATCCGAGCCCTTCTTTACCAACTGCCCTGCGTAACAAGGAAGCCGGTGGATGAAGTGGAACGTACTCTTCACACCTTCATTGTAGTAATGTTTCGTCACAAAACATAGCTCGCCGCTGGAAGGAAGGGCAGGTATCTGAAAAGTGAAGGTGGTAAACGATAAGCATTTTGTATCGTGTGGCGTCAAAGCTAACTAACTGTAACAAAAAGAATCACTTACATCCAAAGGAATTTGCTTCTTAACGGAATCCAGATGTGGCTTCAGGGCGATAGAGTATCGTTCACATACCTTTTCAGTATTTTCGTCCCATATGCCCTCCTGTTTGCTGTAATACACGGCACCACCAGCGAGGCCAGTTTTAATTGCGAACCTAGCAAGACACAAGCAAATTTATTCCAAACTACAGTTCGCCCGGGAGCCGGATGAAAGAAACAAAAATATATCCTATTTCAGCAAAGTACCTGAACATATTCGATTATGCTTCAAGCCGTCGGATGCCCAGTGTTAGCCAGTGAAGTCCTAAACACATCAAAGATTGGTGATTTGTGTTTTTATTTTACGTAATTTTTATCCAAAACCAAAACGTCAACTGCTGCAGCTGTCACCTAACTGACAACGGGCATTACTTAAAACCGTAGCGTGGATGACAACATTAAAAAGTTAAATTTCAAGAACATCAACGCATCAAAAAGTTTAATTGCTTTCACAACCAAGACACATACGCATGAGATGTATTAGAAAAGACGTTTGTATCGAATCATAAACAAATTAAAATATTGTTTTAAATTGAATCCGGTTGCGTAAACTGACACGTCCTGAAAGGGCTGAAATCCCTATGACAGATGTAGAAGAAGAATTTTATGCGGAAAAAATCAAATCAGATAATTTTTTTACCAGAAGAAAGATTGTTGTAGTTCACGTAATTTCCGAACGTACAGGTGCTAAATAGTTACGGTACGAACCACCATAACAACATAATTTGTAAAGAATACGCGAAAACAGATATCTACTTCTGTCACCGCTTCGCAAGGCGAAGAAGAAGAACAAACGTTTCAGCACAAAAAGAAGGGCCCTGCAGTGCTTAGGTGTGGTTTTGTTTTGTCTCAAAAAGAGTTTCCTATTGGCGTAAAATTCGCGTGCGAATGGTGCGAATGGGCTGCTTCTAGTACCGGAAAGAAATAGACTAGCATTCCTGTAAAAACAACATTATCTTTTTGTGAAGGTGTGAAACAATAGTGCGCAAAAATGACCGGACGACTTCCAGCTTGTGTGATCGATGTAGGAACTGGGTATGTGTCATCCCCCGTGATATGACTTGGAAAGCAGGCCAGAGCTAATCTCTACCTAGGCTTCCGAAACGGGTGTAGTAGATAACCGGGCAATTTCGTTTTTGTTTCTAGATACACAAAACTCGGCTTTGCGGCGAACAAGGAACCACAATTTATTATCCCTTCCGCTATTGCGATCAAAGAGTCGGCCAAAGTGGGCGATCAGAGCGCTCGCCGAGTGACCAAGGGAGTGGAAGACTTGGACTTCTATATCGGTGATGAAGCGTTCGATGCGACTGGATACTCTGTGAAGGTATGAGTCACTATTATTACACTCGATCACAATGATGATTAATAAAGTGTTATCTATCGCTCTCTCCAGTACCCGGTTCGCCATGGCCTGGTCGAAGACTGGGACCTGATGGAGCGATTTCTGGAGCAATGCATCTTCAAGTACCTTCGAGCGGAGCCGGAAGATCATCACTTTCTGCTAACAGAGCCTCCACTGAACACACCGGAAAATCGTGAATACACTGCCGAAATCATGTTCGAAACGTTTAACGTGCCGGGATTGTACATTGCTGTGCAAGCCGTGCTAGCACTGGCTGCCAGCTGGGCATCGCGTCCAGTAGAGGAGCGCACGTTAACCGGCATCGTGGTGGACAGTGGAGATGGTGTGACACACGTTATTCCCGTGGCAGAAGGATACGTGATCGGTTCATGCATTAAGCACATTCCTATTGCGGGTCGTAACATTACCTCGTTCATTCAGAGCTTGCTGCGCGAGCGCGAGGTAGGGATTCCGCCGGAACAAAGTTTGGAAACGGCCAAAGCGATCAAGGAGCGGTACAGCTACATCTGTCCGGACATTGCGAAGGAATTTGCAAAGTACGACGCGGAACCTACTAAATGGATGCGCCACTACGAGGGCATCAATGCTATTACGAAGCAACCGTTTGGTGTTGACGTCGGTTACGAGCGTTTCTTGGGACCGGAAATTTTCTTCCATCCCGAATTTTCGAATCCAGACTTTACGACACCACTGTCGGAGATAGTGGACACGGTCATACAAAACTGTCCCATTGATGTGCGAAGACCGCTGTACAATAATATTGTGCTGAGCGGTGGATCGACAATGTTCCGTGATTTTGGTAAGCATGTGTGATAAAGAAACTTTGAACACCTTTTATTGTTTCTCTTTCCATTGAATTTTTCTAGGACGTCGCTTGCAACGCGATATTAAGAGAAGCGTTGATGCGCGGTTGAGAATAAGTGAAAATCTTAGTGAAGGAAGAATAAAGGTACGTGTGTGGTCAGTGGAGCAAAACAATCTGTTGAGAATGGTACTAATTATCCGTGTTATTGTAAAACCTTTTTAGCCAAAACCCATTGATGTATCGGTGATATCCCATCATATGCAGCGATATGCCGTATGGTTCGGCGGCAGTATGTTAGCGTCTACGGTAAGAACCACCGTTCGTTTTATCACGAAATTTTGTACAAATTTTAATTTAACCATTGAATTCATTGTCTCAGCCGGAATTCTATCAAGTATGTCACACGAAAGCTGCCTATGAAGAGTATGGACCTGGTATATGCCGCCACAATCCTGTGTTTGGAACCATGACATAGAGGAAATGGAAAATGAGAACCCGCTTGGCTTACCCATCCAATGTTACGCCAACCGCACACACNGAATTCTATCAAGTATGTCACACGAAAGCTGCCTATGAAGAGTATGGACCTGGTATATGCCGCCACAATCCTGTGTTTGGAACCATGACATAGAGGAAATGGAAAATGAGAACCCGCTTGGCTTACCCATCCAATGTTACGCCAACCGCACACACACAGTCGTGTAAATGAAAGGTCTATCGTGGGTAAACCGAACAAACCGCGAATGGATAGGGCTTCAAGTCTGTGCTAGAACATTATTTACCAAAAGTTTAATCCACGTATAAAAAACCGTTACGTTAGTTTGCTTCGAATGCAAACCGGCGAAGTAAGAGTAAGTCCGCGATATGGATGCATTTTAAACATTTTTTACATTATATTTTTCTCACTTCGCTCCATCGAGTTCCGTCTGCAAAAGGTATTCGCTGCATGGCGATTAGTTTATTGCTCGTTCTGTGCATCCATGGCCGTCATCTTCGTTGCTAAGGAAACCAATTCACGCGATAGGTAATATATGGTAACGTTTTGTTAAAAACAGTGCAAGAGAGGACAATTATATCGTAAATTTAATGTAAACTGCAATGGGCATTTTTGGAACATGTCCGCTTAACTTCATTTCTTCGTTGCAATAGAAAAATGTAGAAAGTAGCTTACTAAAATCCTTGTTTATGTTGATTATTCATTCTACCAATGCAAGACTACTACTGTACTACCTTTTTGGTGAAATTAAATACAATTTCTAATTGAAACACGTCGGTAGAGAAATAAAGCAATAACGTACGTTCGAACGACCTGCTAGTATTGTTACATTCAACAACACAAATTAATACCTTCCATCGGAATAGACAGTATTGTACGCTTTTTACAAACCCCGTTTTTCATTTGTTGCATAATTTTGAGTAGTAGAATCTTACTAGTGTCTGAAGACTGACTTTTTTTTCCTTCTGGTGGAATTAGTTTTCAGAAAATGTAATTCAAGAATGCACGTAATTCGATAATAAAGTTACGTTACGATCCTCGCCCATTGCTTTGCAAACTTGTAGATGTCTGTATCGAAAGAAGTGGAAAAACGAGTTGTGTACAGATTTATCACACATCTTNTGGTGGAATTAGTTTTCAGAAAATGTAATTCAAGAATGCACGTAATTCGATAATAAAGTTACGTTACGATCCTCGCCCATTGCTTTGCAAACTTGTAGATGTCTGTATCGAAAGAAGTGGAAAAACGAGTTGTGTACAGATTTATCACACATCTGGGTATAGCGTAGTTAATTATTTAACTCTGCCATTGCTAAAACAGGGAATGTGCGAGTTTCGTTGTGAGATTAATCGAAATACCTAGCTGTATGTACATTCAAGGCAGTATCTGCTTCGATCTGGATCATTCATTTTGTTTCATAAACGCCCATCGTTCTATGCGATTTAGCGGACTCTAATAATTTCTTATCTTTTCTTATCGTTACGTTTCGTGCGATAATAGAATTGGCCAGGGTGCTCGTCAGCAAACATTTTATGCCTATTGAAGTTTGTTATTTCGTATGGTACATGATTGATTTCTAATAGGGAGGGGTATCCTACATGCAAAACCTACCCTTTTTTGATAGACAAAATTATTTTTTAAACAATTTGTGGTTTTAAGCGCCATTAGTGTGTATATGATATGACACCTAAGGTCATGTCGGCCATTTCTGACTAACTAGACTTATTTTTACCACGTAGTCGAATAGTCGGGGGACGCGATGGGACGCTCCGGATGAGATTTGAAACACGGTGCTATCGTGTGGAACCGGCCCCGTTTAACACATACACCACCGTGCCACTCTAATATGCACTAAGGTGTTTTAATTTATTGTATTCCAAGTCCATGATGTTCGTCAAGGCGTTCGTTTGCGGAAAGTAATAAAAAGAGCACAAAAATGTGGAATAATGCAGAATCTAACGTAAAAAATATTTATTTTTCCGCGTTTGACAGTTTTAAAACAGTCAGACCCCAAGTAGAATTTTCGAGCAGTTTTTTGGCTTTTTTTAATGGACTCGACCGCGCGGCAGCTTATCGGGGGGTCGGATGGCACGCACACAAGAGAAACCATGGCGACACGAACACATTTACACCAACTTGTCAGCCGGCCTTAGCGTAGGCGAAAAAAAGAGGTTATGTGTGATCCTTNCGATGGTCCTACTGTGAGCAACATAACAGGATTGGTTCTGTCATCATCTCTTCCATGTATGGTGATCGCGAACCGAAAGCAGCAGTAGAATTTGGTAACAATTGCAGACAAATTTGCTTTCTAGACGCTTTCTACCTGCTGGAATCTAGTTCAAATACGGCCAAAATGTGCGGGAATGTGCGGTTTAGTGAGCGCGTCTGTGCACGGGTGCAATAACCAGTGTTCTACGGTGATTAATTGGTTGGTTCAACCTTTTTGTCTCCTTGGGCCCGTCGCGACTGTGGGCAGCACAAATCGAATGGAACCAGGGAACAATACCAGCAGCAGCAATAAAAGCAACAAACACGTGAAGTTCCTTCGTAATCCATATCGATGTGTTGCCACTTTCGCCTTGTGCGTTTCCACGGCGGCAATGGAAAACAGTATACAATATTGAAGTTACGGAAGCGTCCATCGTCCGTACCACAGCGCACTACACTTCTTGTGCATCTCGAGGGGTAATAACAATAAGTAGAACACCGTGAGCATACGACGCTTTAAGGTTTCTCACAGTGTCCAAATGTAGAATCCAAGCAATCTGCAACCTGTGCCACTACATCACGACGCGGTGTTTCGCTTTTAGTGCGTGAACGTACGTGTTCGTCAGGGTGATTATGTACCGTTTTTGCTGTTGTTGTGTTGTGTCTTTTTGACCCTGTGATTTATTCGCTATATTTATGAAGAAATAATGCGTTTCCACCGTTTAGTGGCACCGAAGTAGAATCGTGGGCGGTAGTGGTGGTGTCGGAAAACAAAAGAGAAGGTGCAAAGTTGTGTATCGAAGGTCAATACGCGTGTCGTGACGGGTGCGTTTTACGAGTGATAAAATAAGCTGTTGCTGCAAATTCCTATCGAATCACGACCCCTTTTTATTCCACTACGTACAAAGTTTTCTAATGTTTAAATTGCCAGTATATTTATAAAATAGCGTTGCGTTTTCTGCCTAACATTGATGACTAGCTTGCTCTACATTTGATGATTCGTTAGTTTGAACATTTTTTATTTCGCGATCCTTTTTTTCAAAGGTTTTTCTTTCTACATTTTGTGCAATAAAGTGCATAGGCTTTTTGACAGATTGTGAATAAAGCTCCCACGACACAATACCGAGAAGGGAAGTGAAAAGGCATGAAAGATTCCGAAGTTTAACCAGGTCCTATCCGGTTTACGTGAAAACACGTCTAGCAAGCCTCGACAGTGCCAGTGATGAGTGGTGACGACCGTCAAATAGAATGTATTTGCAGTTCGCTGATTGAACGAGCCGCATCCGGCGGTTTCTGATGCAGACTGTTCGCAGTAGGCCGTGTCGGATGTTGTATCCTGTTCAAAGCATGCTGCGGCATTTGTGTAGTGGAAAGCGTAGTTGAATCGTCTTGCCGTGTATTGTGTGCATACGTTTGCCATCCTGCTTTCTTCATTTTTATTCTGCACTGCTTATTTTCGGACTTGCTAACTGGTAAGTCATACATATTTGCATCGCAACATTAACGAATACCATCGAACAGCACAATACCATTTGGCCTCAGATATCATTGATCTGACCTACCTTTATTGATGTGTTTACCTATTTGCATGCTTCCATGAGTCATAATACAATGCTATGTTATTGTTGCTATCCTCTTCTTTCATCAATTTGTTGTAGTATCTCAAAATCAACTGCAATGCTTAGTTATATCGATTACCTAGTATGTATAACCTTGTGTTGTTGTTTTTTCATTTCGTTTTATTTTCCATTTCTACGCAGTGCTAGTACAGAGCTAGTACAGGATTGCAAGCAAACTGTGTAAAATACAACATACACCTTAAGCTCCCTTTGGTACAGTAATGTTTCTATTTTATGCTTTGACTTATAAATTTTGATTTCATGTACAATGTTATTGTTTATTTCTGATTCCCATGGTTTGAAGGTTATTATTTGTGTGATGATGATAAAAAATCACTTTCCATTCTGTTATTCGGGCTTACGCCGACTTTTGAACCATCTTGCTAAATAGGTTGCTATGAGACTTTACACCATGCAGGAAAACTGTGTGACCCGGTTCTTGTGTGATCCTTGTGCCTATTGCAAAAACTAGGGCAAAATTGAGTTTCCTTCCTGGTGTAGTGTCGAAGTAAGTGGAAAACCATTGAGCCATACTTCTTTATGAAGATAGCTGAAGACGGGAGTCATTATCATTTTTTACTATTTCTTGCAGGCGTTATTACATATTTTCATTATCAAAAGTACATTAGAAAAATATCAAAATATACCACGGTAAATATACTAGAGCCCACATGCTTACTAAACTGCACATTCCACGAATCACGTACGCCACGTTTAATCGGTAACGTCGGATTATTGACATATGGTTATCAATACGGATATCTAATCCAAATAAAAATGAAAGTAAAAAATACCTTATCATGCCGGACTATTTCGGAACCCATAATGCGAAACTTCTGCACGGGTAGTGCGAAGTAATTTGTAAATTACTGTGCTCGATTTTTGTGGCATTATCGTTATCACACACGTGAATATTTTTTGAGTTGCCTACATTCATGTTATTGCCCAAAAATGATGAGTAATGTGTTAAGATAACAGCCCAAATATCTAGTATTTGTTTTATCGTTTTCCATCGGTTCAAAAGAACAATCGATCTTTATCGGCAAAACATGGCTAGTTGCAGTTTTTGACTTCTAATGTGCCTCCTTTGATTGAACAGGACCCCATCAACGAACGTCAATTAGGTTGGCGCACAGAAAACAATACGCTTCGTTCAGATACGTAGGTACTTTGGAAAAGAAAATGTATATAAATAGTATGTCCGAAAATGCTATTGCTCTGCCTTGTAGGGAAGCCCTCTCGAGATGTGGTGGAATGTATTTGCAATGCAATGACAAAACCGTGTAATTAGCGAAAGGTGTTGAATATAAGCACGTGCTTCTTCCCGTAAAGCTGCCAAGTTTTTCACGTAGCTCATGCCCAATGTGTAGCCACCTTCCATCTGTTTCAGCTAGATATTCTAATTTGAACATGTCATGGCAAACACATTATCGCAGTCTTCGATTTAGTACATATTGACACACCTATCAACAATGATGTTAAATCATATCGTAACGCTCTATAGAAAAGAATATTTTAAATAATTTGTTCGTTCAACAATCAATCTCCCAGTTTTACAACTGTGGATACAAGATCAAAACAGGTGTAACATAAATTATCAACAACGAATCAGCAAATCCATAAGTACTTTTTACAGATCATACTTTCATTCAACACTCTTAATTTCGTATTTTTCTAATACGTTGCAACATATTACTTCCTAATTTTTGGCTTTCCGGCGCTGTTTTAGGGCCTCTTATACTGTTACTGATGGCAAATTGGTCGAGATTAGTTACCGCAATTTTGGTGCTGGACATTGCGGCAAACAAATGCTTGTGCGTTCATGTCTAATATGAGAAACAGCCGAAACGACATCGTATTATGGATAGCAGAAGGAAAGCCAAATGACTGTCCTATGCATCCAATATTGATCCTTTCGATTAGCCTATATCGTGCATTAATTGGTTTTTCGTTCACATTTGGCATATGGCCATTTGAACCCTAAGCAAAACAACACACGTTGATCGTGCAACGATTCAAATGTTTATTTACTTATTAGGCCATCTGCAGCATCAAACAACTACTAAATGATTTATTTTGTTAAATATCGTCATCTGTGCATCTGAAAATTGGCGCAAAGCATTGAAAAAAGAATGTAGAAATCCATAAGCTAAGAAAAACTTTAAGATGTTATGCTGTGCGATAATGTAAAAATGTTTTTGAAAAAAAAACCCAATTTATGTAGTTGGATGAAGTTACTTAATTTTTGTAAATTTCCCTTCCATTGTATTATCATGAAGAAGTTTCATATAAAAATACAAGACAGTAGTTGTTATAAACGTATATTAAAAAAACGACACTAAACATACTCATACAATGTAGTATTGCACACAAGGGTTAAGCTTAAAATAAACCGTTTGAATTTGTAGTGGCATAGAAATTAGCGCGGCAGTGGGATAGAGGAACACTAAAAAGAAAAACAAATATACACCATCATCCCATTGTTGATTGATTTTATTCTATTGGCAGCGATTAAATATTATCTACTATTCATCGAAAGGGCACACGCCGTCGTAGGGCGATGGTGGGTTGTGTCGTCGTAGGGCTGTGTGTTTTAATTCTTTTTAATTTTAATTCTTTTTTCTTCTTTTTTTATTACAGAAATGTAGTGTAATCTATCGTTGCTTGAACATGCTCGTCAAGGACTCTGATGAAAGGAACCATAATCAACAAACGTCAGATTCCGCTGAAAAAAGAAAGCACAGTTATTGGTGCTGTTTCTGACGAACGATTGTTCACAAACGATAGTTTCTAGTGAATCTACCATCGTATCATCGACGACTGTGATATGTATATCACATTTTCAAATTTTCGCCAATGTGACGGTTTATGTTATTCGTACAGTCTGCAACACCTAGTTTTTTGAGAGTAGCCGAAAAAGTTGAAGAGGTAGATAAAAGTGGTGTTCAACAAAATTGGAGAGAATAAAAAAAGTAATTTTTGAATGATTTTTTTCAAATTTTTAACCTTACGCTATCATAGTTTTTCGCTGGATAAAAATCCTTACTAATCTCGGGTTCTGATATTTTTTAATAGCACGTGTACGTGGCGCGGATTTAGCGGTACGCAAACTAAGAAGATGCTTGAGATGTTAAACAGGTTTGGTTTATCTCGATTTTTTTCACCGTCTGGTCCGAATGATTAAAATAAATCCTTACGGTTTTATATTATTCACAAAACTTTTCATGTACATATAAAAATGTATTTTAAAATGATATTTGAAAAACAAAAAGAAATATACATAAAAACCATAGAATAACATTCTGGTACTTAAAGGCTTCAATTTAAAAGGAACACGAGCTACGAACCGCATTTCCGCAAAGAAAACTACACCTACGAACGATCGTTCGATTCGTTGCAGTTGCTCAACGAGTAACTGTAGACGTTACATGGTAAATGAAATCTATCGAAAAGTACACTTTAAATAATGCCATCGTTTTTGTTCTAGTAGAACAGTTTGTATTTTGAAAACCATCAGGCTACCATTGCTGCAAAGGAAACACGGGAAAAATGAATGTGGGTGGTTTGGGTTGGCTTTTGTGAATGACTAAAATGAACTAATGNCTTTTTTTATTACAGAAATGTAGTGTAATCTATCGTTGCTTGAACATGCTCGTCAAGGACTCTGATGAAAGGAACCATAATCAACAAACGTCAGATTCCGCTGAAAAAAGAAAGCACAGTTATTAGTATCAGGAAAATATATTGACAATTGATCATTCTGCAGCAGATCACGATTGCTATGCTCACAAACAACTATTGCTTAGCAACGTCTTGACCTGATCATCAAACACACTGTTATGATATGGTTGTGTAAAGGTGATACAAAAACCAGGACTATTCCATCTTCTATGGTAGAGACAGCTGTAAGAAGGAACTATAGGACCTCTGGCAATAGTAACGCAACGTATCAGACAAAATTCCGAATTAAAACGTAGAAAATGGCACCAAGTCAGAAGGTGACAAAAAAATGGGAAATCTTTGCCGGTCGGAACAAATTCTTCTGCGACGGATATTTGATGACGGCGCCAAACTCGGGTGTGTTTTATTTTACGGTTATACTGATTACCGCTACGAGTGGATTATTTTTCGTGTTCGAGTAAGTTTTGCTTAGATGTGTATCTTTAGCCAAGTAAATGTTACGTTTGTCTTACGTTTGCTCTGCTTACAGCTGCCCATTTCTGGCACAACGAATCACTCCAGCAATTCCTATCATCGGTGGTATACTGTTCATTTTCACGCTAAGCTCCCTGTTTCGGACGGCTTTCAGCGACCCTGGCATCATTCCGCGTGCGTCACAGGACGAGGCGGCTTACATTGAGAAGCAGATCGAGGTGCCGAACTCACTCAACAGTCCCACCTATCGGCCACCGCCCCGCACGAAGGAGGTCTTCGTGAAAGGACAAACGGTGAAGCTCAAGTATTGCTTTACGTGCAAAATCTTCCGGCCACCGCGGGCCTCCCACTGCAGCTTATGTGATAATTGCGTTGATCGATTCGATCATCACTGTCCATGGGTGCGTATACAGTCGACAGTACACCGTGTCTTGCCAGCATGTACCTCTCGTTGGAAGTATTTACGTTTGTTTCTTCCACATTTTTGTATCGTTTGCAGGTGGGCAACTGCGTTGGTAAACGAAACTATCGGTTCTTCTACATGTTTATTGTTTCGTTAGCGTTCCTAGCAGTATTCATATTTTCTTGCACAACGACTCACATAGTAATGTGTACGTATCCTTACAAACAATCAGGCCGAATGTTTATAGCTAATTATGTTTTCCATTCCATTCGCAAACTCTCAAACCCTTTAAACAGTATTAAAGGAAGATACCCAGTTCATTGACGTCGTCAAGCGGACTCCTTCCAGTGTGATAATAGCGATAATTTGTTTCTGTTCGGTGTGGTCTGTTATCGGGTTGGCTGGATTTCACACTTATCTTACTACGAGTGATCAAACAACGAATGAAGATGTAGGTACCTAAAGAGCTTCACCCCCAATACATACAACCGCTTGTTTTGTTAAGTACCTTTATACTATAATTCGTTTCCTTATTGCTATTTTCACAGATAAAAGGTTCATTCAGCTCAAAGGGTGGCCAACAGGCAATAAACCCGTATTCGCAGGGCAACATTTGCTTAAACTGTTTCCACATACTGTGCGGCCCAATAACACCATCGCTGATTGATCGGTAAGACGACGTTCATCGGTGTCTTTTAGCAGAGTAGCTAGGGTTTTTTCATTGGCTTTTCCGATTTGTTTTAGGCGCGGTGTTGTTACGGACGAGTATCGGACGCAAATGCAGGCGTCAGATAAATACAATAGTGCTACTGTACCTCCGTTAGTTGTAATGCAGCCAGGAATGGACACACTGAACAAACATTACAGTTTGGATGTAAGTTAAAACATTCCACCCAATTGTACGACTTGTACATCTTGGTTTGCACTTCCGTTAGCGCTGATGCGCTTTAATTGTTACATATTTTAGTTATTTGTTTATTCGAAGACATTTCGTCGTATTTGCACATATTAACTACTTTTAAACTTTTTTTCGGTTTTGATATAAATTGTGCAATTTGTCAAACCATATACATTTATTTTTAACTTAAAAAGAAATTGAAAATATAAATAATGTTCCGGAGCGGGCCGGTGGTGTATGTGATAAATGGCGCCGGTCCACACGACAGAACTGGGGATCAAATCCCATCCAAAAAGTCGATCAAAATGTTCAGATATTTTGGAAATTAAAAAAGCAGTTAATTTCTCACTGCACTACTACCCGGATTTTTTAGCGTCTAGCTACATTCATCAAAAGCATTATTAAGAATCTAATTTGAACCGTTTATTTAATTTTCATATTTTAGCCTGAAATGCAAAACGCTACTAATGGAGCAGGTGTAGGTGGAAATGGTGTGTACCGGCAGCGCAGCTACGATAACTTACAAAATGGTAAGTCGACATCACCGGCTTCTTCAGTTAGCAACAGTGCATTCACTAACCTAAACCATCTGAATGTAACTAACTCGAACTATGCATCAGCAGCAACCTCTGCTAGTGCTGCTAATACTACGACTAAAACGAATTTAAACAACCATCCTCCAACACTGAACCATCTGCAACTTTCATCACAATCTACACCACAATATAATAATTTATCCTTATCTTACGTGAACCTTTCGCCAAAACAATCGCAACAACCACATCTGTACCACCATTCTGTGAAATGCAATCTTCTCAATCTAAATCACTCGCATAACACTTCCAACAACAATACCATCAACCACTCGTCCTCTAACAACGCATCCTTCCGCAATCGCCACAACCACCAACAACGCCAACTGTTGCCATCCTCCACGCCCACTACGAACATCGCGAACAATGTGAACAACTATGCGACATTCGATCGAACGCCAATCGATCCCGCCGGGTTCGATCTTTCCACCTGTGCTGCTGCGGTATCATTGCAATCGCTGTTACCGGCAAACCATTTTTCCGACTCACCAGTTCCAATTCCAACGAATTTCAAATACTTCGCACCACAGTCAAAGTATAGTGCTAGTGGAACAAACATTGGTAATGGTGCTGGTAGCACGTATTGCTACAGCGATCAGAGTCAGCTGCTTGGGTCATCACTCGGTGGTGGAATATCTCCCTCCACGGTGCTGCTGAGAGGTGGTATTGGTGGTGGTCCGATGCCGCT
>CM028106.1:44342621-44360765 GCA_016170015.1 Anopheles longipalpis
CCTGCGCCAATCGTGATTCCTTACAGTAACGGTTTAATGTTAAAAGATTCGTCAGCCTCGTCGTCGTCGTCGGGAGGTTCTTCATCCACCTCCGCTTCGACCGCTACCATATCGTCGAATTCAACGTCCTCCGCTACCTCATCGCTCGATCGACGCTGTCGAGGTAATCTGCTGCCATCCGGTTCAGGATCCGGATCATATCTGGCAAGTTACGATACGATCACTACACTCTCTGATCACCAGCAGCAGCAACGACCAAATGTTACTCCCCACACCTGCCCTAACAGTCCGAAGACGATCCGCTGTGGCAGTCCAAGCTGCAGCAGTGAGTTGGATCCAATGCTACACTCGAAACCAAGCGGAGCAGGCAAACAACACACTAACGGAGGCTATCACCGTCACAGACACCATCAGCAGCAAAATGGAGGATATACCAAATTCTACCGTAAACCATCTTATCAAATGAAATCATCACAATCGCCTACACCACCATTGGCACTACAATCGCCCTTGGCAGGTCCAACAACATTTGGTCACCAAGGGGCAGGAACCAACCCCGTATCACCGGCTCTTTCATTTAGCCAATTTAGTCCCAGTTTCTGGAGTGCGAACACGTGCGTTTCGTCGAGCAATCGGAGCAGCATGCTCAGTGCGGCCAGCACACTCGGTGGCAGCAGTACACCGTATGTTGAATGTACGAATGGCATGAATGGCAGTGATGGTGGTGGAAATGGAGTTGGCGGAAGTGGCATGGGAGAACCAGGAACAGGTGGTACTATAGGAGGCGGAGTAGGAGGAGGAGGAGGAGGAGGAGGAATGGGAAACAATACCGGTAATAATAGTCCGTACGTACAGCGGCGTGGCGGAAGCGACAAGCAACGCTTCTCAAACGTTTTCGAGTATCAGTTTAACAATTTCGATCTCAACTCAATACATGAGGATGCTACGAACGAAACCTAGCATATACTACATTTTTAGTTTTGTAATTTTTTATAATTTCACATAACGCTCTCCGCCTCCGTTTTCCACCTCATTTACAATTGATCATGCACCTCTTAAACAACCAGTCGTGCAAAAATCAAACTCTGTTGTGTTACTGTAATAAATGGAAAGATAAAAATTGATCCTTTTTTTCAACAGCTTCATTGTGAAAGGGTTTTTTTTGTTTGGCTATTACATGTTTTGCTCTTCAGTGTGTTTTAACGAATGCACTGATAATTTTCCTATAATTTGTTGTTGGATTTTGTATCACCGGTAAACTGTTGTTTTTGTGTGGACAAAAAACTGACTTCTTTGATAAATAATGTAATTGAGTTGAAAGTTTGATTAGTTGATGTTTTACTTTACAATTGCAAATTATTTTCTATTATTTGATCATCTTAGATGAATAAACTCTTGAGATGAAGCAAATTTTATAAAAATGAATATATTAGCCGTTTATATGTTCAAATATGAATATTTATATGTTTAGTTCTCTCTAAAACGAGAAAGAAAGGAATAACTTTGATTTTGTGTATCCAGATCAAATCATAATCAATATAAAACTATTCATCTTTTATCAAATCAAAGCCAAATAGTTGCAATAATATTCTTAAGGCTAAAAAAATGTGATGAAAAAATTACAAAAATCCTAAAAATGTATCAATCGTTCGAACATTCTAACAATCTGCATAATATTAGCAAATAATAGTTCTTATTTCATGCTCGAAAAGACGTTAAATAATTTGTTTGTTTGTGAAGCGATGGCAAAAGATTGTTACTGTTTTTTTGTTCCCGGAACATGAAGTAGTATAACGTTAGAGAGAGTAATCCTTTGTTACTTTCGCTTTGTTTTACTGTATTGCTTTGTTCGCTAATGAGAAACACACACACACATACTTTCGTCAAATTATCATTAAGGCTAATTAAGGTCATATTGATGATTTGTTTCTTCACATTCGTCGTATTTTATATCGTATTTTATTTTTTTATATGTTTATTATGTTGCGCAAGTAGTATTTTTATTAACAAATGGTACAACAAATAATTATAAAAAAATTTTTTAGCAGGATTCAAATTTGTAGGGCATGTAATTCGTTTGTTCTTGAAGGGAAAAAATTAAAAAAATACACACACACAGCTATTGTATATTTGTGATACGAAAACCAAAGGTTCATCACGCCTTTTAAATGTGCAAGACAGTATCGTGTGGTAAAAAAAAAGCTAATATAGCTAATACAGAAATTGTTAGATTTATGAAAGTTCCTTCTAAAGGAACAACATGTGAAAAACTGACCATTGTTACAAGATCTTCCAGCTACACAAGTCTGTACTGCTGTTGATTTTATTTCAGGGCATTTAAAAAAAATTTTTTGTTCGAAAGTTAAAACATTTTTCTACAGTGAATGAATTAGACCAATAAGCTATGTCACTAATGAATACTATCTGCAAATAGCTTATAAATATTTGTTTACTTACTTTCTTGCCTATACAGATTTGTTGTCAACGTAAATATCTTTAATCACTCATTTCGATCAGAATCTACTTAAGAAGCTGGTTAATAGCTGTTAATAGACAGAACACAGTACAGATTAAGACGAATCCTTCCTTAACATTGTTTCGAACGTTGAAAAGAATATGTTAAAACAACAAAACATTGAACAAACTGAAATGGGATTTAAAAAAATTATTGAAACGAAAACAAATGACCTATTTATAATCTCATCTGATGGTAGTAGACAAAATGAAACAAACAAACATAAAAATAACAATCAATCATGTTGCGAAAAGTGCATCAATAAGTAAAACAAATCTTTTTAAAAAGATATAGTAATGTTTCGAAATACACAAAACACGATTAAAGAATTTTCTATAGCCAATATCAACAAAGCAAAAGTATAGTACTACACGTCTTCACTTAGCAGTTGGTTGAGATTCATTTTGCCAGAGCACAATTGGAACCAAGCATTCTCAAGCCAATCATTCTTCTTTACTTTCGCACTCTCACTTTGTCCTGAGCCTTAATTTACTAACCGGTGCCGTTATCAGTGTTTTGCGTGTTGCGTTGGGTATCGGTGAGTGTCACGTTCCTTTTATGAAACAATTCCAAATCGATTCAATTACAAATATGATCCTCCTCGTTTTCTACATTTGTTTTCTCTCTTTTTGTTCCAAAGTTTCCAGTTGCGGATTCGTTTTTAGTATCTACCATTTACTCTGTCTATGATTCCGTTTGCATTTTTGTTTTTAGTGCAATAATTTTGTATATTTTTAGCTCACCTATACTCCTGTTTTTCTAAGTCGAATAACATCTTGTTTTTGTTTTGTTCGGCTTGTTTTCTTTCACTCTTTGTGCTGTTATGATAATGATGTAGAGCTTTTCGTACTGTTTCTTTTATGTTTTATGCAAGACAAAGGTTTTTTTTTAACTTTTTAGAATTTTTAACTAACCCAATAATTGCGTTTATTTTAGTTTAATTTTTAGCACATATATTGTTATTTTGAGCGAATAGGTTTGGGAACGAATAAAAGTTACTCAGTCAGTGCTGATGAGAAAATTGCAATAAGTGTAATCTCTTCATAATATGAATAGAAAAAAAAAATAGTCAAAGTTCTACATAATATGAAAGTCTCACAAGCAGCACAAATACAATAAAAACATGTTAAAATATGAATTCATCTTAATCATTCAATCATTACATAAGTACTAATGATTGTTAAAATTAAAAACTATAAACTATCATTAGTAAACAATAAGATATTAAAATGTCCTCACAAATACGCGGCATATCCTAGCTGTGTGTAGTAATACGTTGTTTTTTTTTCTCATTTTATTTGTATTTTATTATTTTCCTTTTCTGTAGTTGAAACCGTTGTACATAAATAACTTTATTAAATTCTTGTAGCGTTGCGTTTTAACCAAAAACACTATTACGGTTGTCGTTTTACGATTTGGCAATAAATCAAGCCTGAGAACTGAAATTTGTTGCTGTTTGGGCATGCATCTTCCTTTGTTTCCTTTTTTTCTTACAACCATTTCTGTTTGCTATTTATAACTCTTGCAACGCTATTTTGTCAAGAGTCCGTACTTTACGTTAAAGTTTGTTACTTCATCTGTTTACCTTATGTACCTTTACTGAATAGATTAATCGCAAAATACTACTATTACTAATAGAAAGCATTTGCTTATTAATCCGTTAATTTGTTTTTGTTTTCTCATTTCTTTCCATACGCAGATAAATCAAACAGTGTGGCCCATCTAGTAGAAAATGAAGCGCCCCTTTCAACGACTGGCAATGTTTCCATGTTGTCTGTTGGTGCCGTTGGAGGTATTGTCGGCCAAGACCATATCGATACCACGACCACAACTGTCCTACTCGACGAAGATGGTATGGAGTTGGAAACAAGAGCCGTGGGTCTACCGTCGGATGAATCCAGCAATAAGTTAACGGGCAGCTATACGAACCTGTTTCGCGAATCGTTAACGAACGGTGCGAATAATGGCCCAACGAGTGGCCAACAGGGAAAGCTCAATTATCATCATTCGAACATGATGATGAGCGAGTGCGACAAAATACAAAGTGCAGACGAAATCATCAACGTTAGCGAACTTATGATGGTGTGCAGCGTTAGTGGGCACGAGAATGTGTACAGCAATGTGCCACCGGCAGAAATTTCTCCGTCCGGATCGGCCGTAGGTCTACTATCTCCTAAACGGGCCAGTGTAGGGAGTAGCAATGTTTCCGGGGTAGACGTTACCACGGCGTCCGTTGGTCCAGTTGGTTATCAGCATGTATACTCGAATGTCACCGGTGCCGGAGGTCCTGCCGTTCCTGACATGTCCACTGTTCCTACGGGGAATGGAACAGCCATGCAACAACGACATTCACACCACGCCCATCACCATCATCTAGCACTAAACGACCCATCACAGTTGCTCAGTTCTTCGTTTATCAGCAACGATCTCGATCTAGACGATCCAGTCCTTTCGAGCTCTTTTACCACGGCGAAAAACACAAGCACGATGACGAAAATGCAACCTCCACCCTCAGCAAGTCATGGAGGGACTGTTGCATTGCCACAGCAACAACCACATCAAAAGCAGCCACAAACAATGATTACTACGATCGAGATGAAAAACGTCATCAAAACGCTCGATCCGAATGTAATCATACAGCAAACATCAAACAGTTCCGGTGGCACGGTACCCATTACTATCACGCCGGCAATAGCATCCCTGTCGACGACTAATGTAATCCCTAGTAATGGCGGATCGTCGTCGGTCCACCACAACAACGGCCACGGCGAATCGTCGATGTTTATTTCACCGAGTGCAAGTCGGATGCGATTGCTTCAGGAATCCACCATGATTGATACGGCACTCGATCTCGACAGCTTGGACGGTTCGATAGGAAACCACTCGCAGTCCTGCCTGGTGAAAACAGCCATCGTGTAGTAGGATATCGCGAGCAAAAAACCGTTCCAAAGATATTTACATTCCGATGCACTAGTAGAACTGTTCGTGCGCTTCTCCTCGCAACTAGAACAACGCGTGTGAAATAATGGTGAAGCACCATAACTCCGTCACCAAAATAACTGTTCGGTACAAAAAAAACGTTCTCATGTTGGTGCATTTGTTAAACTCCTTTGCCAACTGAGCTGATGGATCAGCATCAAAACCTATCATCACAACGCGCGTTATTATGAAGGTGTAGATACAACTGACGAATAGTTCAAATAGAAAGCGGTTAGTACGACTAACAAGCAAACCCTTGTTACTATAGTGACCGTTTAATCTTTTTAAATCATCCACTTACGTTTTCTTCTCCAGTGAACTTGTGCATACTANATCTATCATCACAATGCGCGTTATTATGAAGGTGTAGATACAACTGACGAATAGTTCAAATAGAAAGCGGTTAGTACGACTAACAAGCAAACCCTTGTTACTATAGTGACCGTTTAATCTTTTTAAATCATCCACTTACGTTTTCTTCTCCAGTGAACTTGTGCATACTAGCTCGTAGAGAGACTTTCACTTCAACGTTCCCCTCAATAATCTGGTTCAATATAGGCCAGAACATTAGATGAAGAAAAAAATACAATACAGCCAGCCGCAACAATATGATAGAAGAATTGAAATGATAGACCTATGCGACTAGTGTGACGTAAAGGAAAATCGGATAATATGATTCTTTACCATCCATTATCTATTCCCCCTTAACTTTCTTGTTTATGCTTAAAAACCCATTTCAATAGAAAACAACATCAAAAAAACAACATTGTTTCTAGTTTTATGCTGTGTTTCGGATGGTAAACCAATGTCGAATTGGATGTGAAGGTGATCGAGGATGATAACCTGATGGTGAATTCAACCGATTGCTAGAGTGATACAAGACAACGATTGAAATTGAAATACAGAGAAGAAGAAGAAGTTCTGTGTTTAACTGCTTTACGACACTAATCCTTAGGATGTATATTTTGTCTTGTTAAAAGGATACGAAGGGAGCGAAACACGAGGATCAACTTCCGTACTGACAGGGAATGCAACAGTGAAATAAATACAACATTGTTGAAAACATAGCAAAAACATACCAATTGTTGTTTGTATGACAGAGATACAGCGAGAGAGAGAGAGAGAGAGAGAGAGAGAGAGAAAGCGTAAATTGAATGAGACAGGATGTGTGTGTTCAATGATTAAGTTTATACGTTTGATTATAAACCATAATAAAACATTGTACAGGATAAGATTGTATTTTCTGATTATTGGTTTTATTTTCACTTCGTCCGTTCTCTGTTAGGATATTGTTTACCATTGTTTCACTTTTAACTCTAAGTGTGTGCAGTCATAACTACCCAGAATCGGCCGTTAGTATTTTTCCAATGTTTCACGGCGATGTTGCTTTTTACTAGCCCTTAAGAAACCAACTTTCGCAAAATCTACTGAAAAGCTGGCTCATGGATAACCAATCCCGTATATCTATCTCGTTTATTTCAACCGACAGAACAGTTAACGATTGGAAAGTGAGGAAGAATAATTTCCACTCTACCGACTGACCTAGAATATCGACCATTTATCTATGTCTAATAGCAATACGATTAACAGCTTTTGTTTTAGAAAATCATCAACCTGTTCCTTTGAGTTAGGGTTCGTCAGCTGGCACAAAACAAGTGAAGGAGAATATTAAAAGGAGTTTAGTTGTTTTATTCACGCAATTAATGTAGATAAATAAAAAACTCAACATAACATGTTGGCCCCATCTTAGGTAGTCGTGAACAGAAGTGCACCACAAACTCTTCCCTCCGACTCCTCCGACGCTGTACGCAAAGCAATTGACTATTGTGTTCACGGTAAAGTTTGCGCATGTGAGGGAAGAAGTGTCGCCCTACATTGCCAATATATTGACTGTAATATAATGTCGCTTTATTGTCGTTCTCCAACTGTATCTAGTCTTTTTCAAACCGTTGTCGTTAAGTATACACATACATTTTTCCTATTTCATTGCATCACTTTGTTTGTTTTTTTTTTACAAATTTCGCCTTCGTTTCATCTACAAATAAAACCGTGTTTTAAATACTTATCTAATATTTCATATTCCATGTCTGCAATCTTACTTGGGCATACAGGCCGCGGGCGCGCACAGAAAGCGCAACATTTATAATTCCATCTACTAATTGTTTGTGTATGTGGCATGTACAATTTGAGGGTGTTGTGCGTTATAGTGTAATGAACTGTTCTTTTGCTAACGAAATTCGTGTTTGGCTATTGTACTCGTAAAGCGCGATAATGTATGCCTAAACCAGATATCCCGAAAAGGGAGAAAAAGAAGTAGAAGGAAAAAAACATTTTTTACATTTTTATACTTGCCAAAAATTAAAGCACTAAACACAAAAATTGGATAAATTGTAAAACACAAACCAACGTATAGTCTCTCATGCGCATTTAGCCATTTAATCTGTCTGAATGAACGACACTAAATATCTAATTGTAACGTAAACGTTTTCCTGAGTTCATTGCTTACTCGCTGAATACAACGGACTGCGTAAATTTAAACAAAGAGAAATCGTCACATGTTATACCGTAACTATGAGACATTAGGAACTAAAGCAATCTCAATATTTGAGCAGTACAAAATTAAGTACATCTCCGTTCATTGCCGATGTGTCTGATTCACACTACCGCACTACTCCGATTAAGCGACGTATTAGGCATTTGCGGCGTGTGTGTGTGTGTGTATGTGTGCTTTTTCTTGTCTTAACATCTAGCTAAACTATATCCATTCTGGATAGGATTCGTGATGAAGCAAGTTGCATTATTCGATACTGTAGCAAAGCATTGTTTGTTTCAAATGAGTTCCTTATGAGTAGGCCTTTTAATTTTTTGACCGGTAACATTCTGTTTTTCCTTATCGAACCTCCTAAAATTGGAAACAAATCATTGGACAAAGTGTTTATCACTTTGCAAGTCAAGTGTGATATGGAACGTTACGCATTTCACTGGATCTATGCTACTTTATCCCTCCTGCGTTCAATTTACATCTTCTGGAGGGGTATGTGGATTCCTGTTTGTCTTGCATTACCCGTGTTTTGATGTAAACACATGCCTGAGCACTTGGCGACTGGAAGACAAGCGTATGACGGGGGGGTTTTTTTGTTTGAACATAAGAAAACGTATTCGCTTGCAATGCCACCGGAAAGGCGTTCGAAGAACTTTATCCCTGTGAGAGCTGCCATTGGGATGGAAATCGCAGACGCGCTTCCACGATCACCTACTATCAGTGGTTCAGAATAAGCACCATTTCGTCGTAGATCGCAAAGTAAAACGCGGACATAAAACACGCCTTCAACAGTGCAGGATAGAGACCCTTGTACAGCCCGATCATGCCCTCCTGCTTTGCGATATTGTACAGACAGTTGAACATGTTATCACAAACAAAGTGTCGCCCATACGTTTGGCGGCTTTTGGCGAAGCCCTGTATCTGTAACCGCTTTTTGGCGAGATCCAGCGGGTAAACCAGCAGTTTCGTACACAGCCCTGCCAACCCACCGCAGATGAACAACTCGATCGCCGGTAACGTCTCGTTGGCGCTGATATTGAAATACTGCCGGAACATGCTGCCGAAGATGTTGTAGAACATAAACTGTCCACCGGTTAGTGGTGCAATCTGGAGGACGCTCGGGCCCAGCCCTCGGTAGAGTCCACGAACGCCTTCGTACGTGTAGATGAGCTTCAGTCCCTGAACCGAGCTCCGATACCCTCGGCCTGGGTCTTGTGAGATCAGACGTGTGCGGACGACATCCAGTGGTAGCGTAATTACGGTAGCAAACGTACCGCTTAGCGCACCGCATACAAAGTTTCGACCACTCTGATGCCGCTCAAAAGTGTCGACCGTTCGCAACAGATGGTTAAATCGTTCATACGATGAAAACTGCGCCACGCCGTAAATGATCGATAGCACCTGTGCCGGATTGTGACCCTTCCAGAAGGCACGGAGACCTTCTTCGCGATACACTAGCCGGGTCGATTGTGCGATGGTGCGATACTTCGAGGTAACATGCTGTTCGCTGAGCGGTTCCACTTGCAGCTGGAAGCGGATCTTCAGCACATCCAACGGCTGACAGATGAATCGCGTTATGCACCCAGCAAAGCCTCCTGCGATGCCCGAGTTCGATGACGTATCGTTTTTGTCCCGATCCATGATACATGCACTCTCTTTCTAACTTTTGTGTGAATGCCTCTCCTTTCGTACGTTGCTACGCAACGAGCGCTAAACAGCGGAAATCACGGACACACACACGCTTGATCAGTAATATTCAAACGGCAACGTATAGCCACATTTCAAAACAATAGTGCACTTGCTAGACGAATTCACCATTGCGTTTCCATTACGCAGCTAAATAGCAACAGTTGCGTGTACGGCGGTAATGGTTTCCTTTCGCTGCCCTTTTTCGGTTAGAATTCTTCTGTTCCCACACACGAACACAGGCACATGCAAGTTACACTTCCTAATTCGTGTGGACACGTTCCTTTCAGAGCACCGAACAACATATGTCTGGAGCACCAAACAACTTTCACACAGTGTGCACAACGTGTGTAACCCGAAAAATGAGATTGTTATATCATCACCACCTTCTTTTTCACGTTCGTCTTATTCGCTGTAGTCGCCGTAGCTCGATTTGCGAGGTTAGAATTTAGATACTGCTGTTGCTGCTACTGTTGTTGGTTTGTAACCATCGCCATAACCACACCACCGCACCCGCTGCACAACTTTAGATTCGTAAGGACGCTAAAACAGCAGCGACAGAGCACTGCCGAAACTTCCATTCCTCCGTCGGATTCACCGAGTTCGCTTCATTTGGTTTGTTTTCGTTGGATGGGAAGGAGATTTGTCACCTTCACCCTTATCGGCTCACGTTTCAAGGTGCAATCGTGCACTCGTTGTTCGTTTTCTCCACTCTCGGTGCCAGCTTTTGTTCATCATCGATTCCGAGCGCTTAGATTGATGAGTGCTTTGTTTTTTTTATATGACTACAATGTTTCTTACGTGTGCGCCTTTACACTATCAGGTCGCTTAGTTGGCCTTCATTAGGCGCCTGGCACGTCCACCATCCATGTAACCACCACTTCAAGGTTATGCATCTTTCATCCTAAAACGAATCAAATAACGACGGAACGTGAGTACCCTTCCCAATAATGCTTATTAAAATATATTCTTCCTATTCACAGTACCGACCAGTGTACTTTCGTGACTGCGGCAGACACTTATTTTAGATGAGTTGACGCGTTTGCTACAAACACTACAACACCACAACAATTTCACCATGTGCGTCGCTATTAATAGCACAGCCAAGTCTATTTTCACACGCCATTCAAATCAAGACGACAACAACACCCTTCGGTGTGACATAAGAGACAGCCGGTTTTCCGTCCCAGAGAACCACATGTAAACAAACGGCACAACTTGAAAGGAAAAAAGGCTTCACCACAGGGCGTACGTGTTTACGTAAACGTTTGCCACCGACACGTCTCTTCTGAATGCGCCTCTCTCTATGCTTACCTTGTCGGACGGTATAGATACGTTCGTTCGTCGATTTCACCAATAATAAAAACGCAAGGTCGAGGCCAAATTTAATAATTCGAGCGCAGGTAAACTAATGCACTACCCATCGTCGTATCGGTTGCCTTTTCTAATGAGCGTGCCTGTGCCCGTGTATGCGTTTTTGAGGATTACAGGAAGCTGTGCTATTGCGCACGAAAAGTTGCTTCGATTTGTTTACGAGTGGACTACTTTGACAGCAACCGAAACAGCTGACGTTTTTAGGTGGAGTGTGAGATCGTGATTGGACCGCAAGTGTGACACTGATGCACTCTGGAATGCCACACAATAATAATTAATTACATTGCTTATAGGAAGGCAATGAAGAAATTATACTCTCACTACTATCAGTTAATGCATAGAAACGCTATCAAACATAAAAGAATCATCTTTTCTTAAGGTTCGGACTATAGACGAACACTGTGCATTACAGTTTAAATTTGAACACGAGTATTGTCGGTGGGATTTTTAAGCACAACAGAAAACTAGCTTGCGTTCCACTCCGTAACACAGCATTAATGCTGATGAGCTACTTAAAATAGCCGTCAAAACACTTACCAGAAATGGCTTTTTTGATATCATCCGACAGACAGGTAGACAGAAATTGTCTTCCGCCATCACAGACAATTCTTTTAGTATTTCACAAAGATATCTATGCACATGTGATCATAGATCATGATTGAAGATCTTCTGCTATTAGCAGTTAGTTTCACACTAGGTACTACTAATCACAGACCGGTAGGTAAGTCAAATGAAGAATTTAGTTTTCTTTCTCTTTACCATCATTGAAATTACTGCCATTTGAGCTAAAATCCGCCCAGGAAAGACGCGCTTTTAGTACTTCAAACACCGCGAGAACTCGTTGGATCTTTGTTTTTTAAAAATTTATTGCTATTAAAACGTTTTTTACACTTTGAAGCCCTGAATAGAATTACTAGTTAAATGACCATAAATTACTTCTTGTAATTGTCTTTCATACTCGCTAAACCATCACACAAAACTACCACAAATCACTAAATTGTAAGACGTATTTTATAAGCCACTATGACATCCCTAAGGGGTGAGCAAAATGATACATTTTCTAACGCAATCTTTTTCTCACACATTGAACCAACTTAAATGCTATTCGAAAGAAATTTGTCGCTTAGCTTTCATGATACTCGAATTGAAAGAACCACCGACCAGCAGTTTGTTGGCGTTACTCCCTAGTAGAGTCAAATTCTTTTCCGAACGGAAAGGACTTATGTTTTTCTGGTCTTTACCCGAGAAGAGCAGCTGCTTTTTTATCGAACGTTGGCGCAACTCACTGTCGACGTTTTCGCGCAATGCGGTAGTAGTGGTGCTTAGGCCCGCCATGTTTACGCTACCAGTCGATGAGGCAGGCTTCATCATATGGACCGTTCGTACGATACTGTTTGTCTGCGATAGTTGTGATAAACCAGCAAAGGAGCTACCCTGCGAAAGCATGGAACTCTGACTGAGACAGCTTTGGCTAGCGCTCAACGAACAATCGAATGGGGACGACCCATCGAAGGAGGTTATGCTGGTAGTCCGGTTCAGCTTGCGCAGTTCGTATTCCTCGGGCGCGATGTAACCCTGCAGTTTCGGCATGTTTCGTGCATTCATGATGCGCGTCTTCTCTCGGAAATAAATATCGTCCACACTTTTACCCTGTATCACCTCGTACACATGCTTGTTTGCTAACCTATTCGAACAAAGCGAAAGATAAAAAGTTTCACATTAATAAATACCCACCAAAAACCAATTCTATCTATTCTTGTTTGGGAGTTTAAATCGGAATACTTACTTAAGCAGCTTTTCGCTCGTACTGCTGATGGTTTGATCGTTAAATTCTAAAAACAGTCTTTTCACTACACGCACCAAGTTGGACGCATGTTGCTTAAACAGTTCGTGTTTTGCCGTAATTTGCTTGCTTTGCAGTGCTTGCGAAACGGCCCATAGTAGTTTCTGTAATAACAAACAAGCAAGATATATTAACCACCGAAGAACATGCCACGAGGCTGACAATAATTTCTAGTTCCCTTACCTTTTTGTGGTTTTCCGTCAGCATAAGCAAAGGCCGTGGCCCATCTGCAGAGGAAATTTCCGAATTCGCACGGATCAAGGATTTTCCTCCAATGCCTGTTGTACAGTCAGACGATCCTGCTGAAGGAAGAGTCATGCTTTGCAACCCCACGCAGAAACTTTTGCTTCGAGCAAACTTTAGTGAGCGTGGCGTCAAATCTTCTTCAGTTAAGCCGGAAGATTCCGTGCGACGAATTTTCTCCGTCCGTTCGCCGCACGCATTTCCTTCACCATTGTCGTCGGTAATTGAAGAGCGTCTTCGCTTAGTTGACATCGTGCTGGCATTCGCGCTGGACGGAACACTACACACATTTGAGGTAGATGTGGTTTCACCGTTACTCTCCGTTGTAGTCCCGCGTGGTTGGGAAAATAACGATCGTTTCGATTTTAACATTCGAGCTTCGGAAAATATTGACCGTTCCGTTTGTTTGCTATTGCTACCGAGTGTAGGATGATCATCGTTATGTTCCAGAAGCGATGGACCACTATTTTGTGGGCTTAAAAACAAAGCCCGTTTGGATGATTCGCGGGTTGCGGGAACATGTACCTGGGTGGAGGAGGATTTACCGCCGGCACTAGTACGAAGCAAAGACAATTTTTTAGCTGATGAACCCGGTGTACGACGGCGCGGGGATTTCTTGCCACCCGGCGTTCGACGTTTGGGTGTTTTAATTTTATTCTTTCTTCTGTTGTCTGATTTTCTAAAAGAACAGAGCGTATAAACGATAAATGCACAATGATTTGGCATTGGTGAATATTTCTCTCAACACCTTTTTTGTGATAAAAAAAGGAAAATGATAACTTACTTGGGATCTAGTAGCACTTGTCTATTATTGCACACACGGTGCGGATTCAATCTTCTTAGCACACCCGCACTGATAGCAGCCTTTCCGGCACTTACTATACTACCACTCTTGCTGCCGCTAGTATTAAGTAGGCTTTCGGAGGAAAACGTAGCCCTTCGTCTGGCTAGATGGCTTAATCGTCTTCCCGGTGATTGATTTAACATTCTGGAGAGAAAAAAACGTAAGGTAAGTCTTGTCCTTTGTTCAAGCAAATTATGATAAAGAAAATTCTACAACGAACTCGCTAACTTACTTTAATCGCTGGTTTCGTTTTTTAGCACTCGATTGCAGAATAGTCATATTGAACGAGGAACTAGTTTCTGCGCTTATGTACCGTTCAATGTACTTTAAGCCTAACAGCTCGAATGTCTCCGACACCCTTGAACGGTTGTAGTGCAGTCCGTGAGCCCGATGCTTCTTTAGTTCAGGCCATTTTACGCTAGCCAGTTCTTCAATCGAGTGTGTTGGTTTAGTGAGACATTGCTGCTGTTTGCTATTAGCCGCACCGTCAACAGCACTGTCGCTTTTGTACAGCCCGTTGTTCATTAGCCAAGATTCCACATTGCTGCTATATATGGTAAGCATGGTACCAACATCGATATCTGAGTAGGTAAGGGCCGGCGGTGGAGGTATGCCTGCTAGCGACATTTGCATTCGTTTTAGCAGAATACGGTCAATCCGATCCGTGCTGCTTTCATCCCCACAGTCTACTTCCTTTGCTCCGACCCCACTAGCACGTTGGTATGAACGATGCAAATAATCAAAATTTTCTTTATCCTGTTCATCGCCATTTCTTCTACCAACGCCATTCTCCTCGTTTTCATCATCATCATCATCGTCCGCGAACAAATCGGGCGACTTTTCGTTATTGTAATGATTAAAAGAATTATTCTCCTTCGTCAACAGTTCAAATGATTCGTTGAACTTTNACGATGCAAATAATCAAAATTGTCTTTATCCTGTTCATCGCCATTTCTTCTACCAACGCCATTCTCCTCGTTTTCATCATCATCATCATCGTCCGCGAACAAATCGGGCGACTTTTCGTTATTGTAATGATTAAAAGAATTATTCTCCTTCGTCAACAGTTCAAATGATTCGTTGAACTTTTCTTCCCGGGTCAGTAAATCACTCTTGCGAACAGCGTCGGCCACATGCGGAACATTCGTACTGGAGCCATCGATTGCGTTTGTCAATGCACGTGTCGTATGAGTTTGACTTCCATTAGTCAAACTGTTTATTTTACCATTAAACGAAAGGTCAGCATTTTGGTCCGGTTCCCCACACTTCTGTTGCGGTCGTTCGTCATCTGCACCAAGCATATTGTCTACTGCATTACAGCTATCGTCGGAAAGTAGCGAACCAGTCAAACGTTTCTTCTGGTCGGATCCTTGTCGATATGTGCCACAATCATTCGATTGCTGGTCATTGCTGCCTTGATTGTCTCTGTTCATACCTTCGCAGGGCGGTTCGCCGGAATTACTACTGTCACACCCGCTTATCGGCTAGAACAATATAAATGATGCAAAATATCAAAATGATATCTGTAAATTGGTAGCGATATGAAAAATACTTACTGTAGCAATATCACCAAAAGAAGTATTACCACTCAGTCTCTGCTTTGTGATCATTCTTGATACCACTTACGCATACAAACCCGCAACTAACCCGACAAGAACAAAAATCATTCATTCACAAAACTCCCATCAAGTGTCTCTCATTCAAGCCGCATTGTATCTGGTCTATAACCGTTAACTACCTTGCTGCCTAATCTCCATTTACCCTGCACTAATTGCTTTGTTAACGACACGATCGCGAAAATTTCACATTAAGCAACTACATACGTGCGCGCAATACCGAAAATGTCGCCAAACCGATGCCACTGTAGCGCGCGGGTTCAGTTTCACTCTTGTGTATGTGTATGTGTGTGTGCGTAAAGTTCTACGTCACCCCCCATAAGGAAATATATCACGCGCTTCACAAGATCTGTACCAATCGGAAATGCTCATTTTACCACACTACATGCAATTATTTGGCCCAACTAGATTGCAAACATAGGTGCGAAGGCGCACAGCCTAAAACAATTTGATCTTTAATTACCCGCACGAAGAAACTAAGCTCGAGAAAAGTGCGTCTCGATTGAAGCCGTCTGCGACTACAAATATAAATACGCTGTCACCACAAGAACGATTATCAAGCACGGCTGACACACAACGTCATGGACAGCAAGAAATCTGAATGCAATCGCAATGTTCTAGCAATGTGATGATTTTTACAACAAAAAAAAAATATTTTTTTTCTATTGTAATTAAGAGTTAATCCTTCATTGGCTTAAGTTGTTTAATCCCCTTTTCGCATTATCGTTTTGCAGTAATACATCGAGAGTGTTATATGGTGTGTGTCTACGTACCTTTAGCTGATGCTGTCATATTTTCGAACAGTTCCATTGCAATTGGTATACCAAAAGTGAATTAATGCAGTAAACAAATAGCGAGAGCAAAGATTATTTCGTGTTTCAATAAATGTTTCGCTATAAAATTTAATCACCGTTTGTTTCTTCAACGTTGCACCTTTTAACTGAATGTATTTCGGTGGGTATTGAAAGCAGCTGCCTATCCGACTAAAAGCCCAATCAGAGCTAATCTAGGAGCGTTCCATAAAAGCGTAAACAGGCCTGTTCACAAATCGTAACGTATTTGTAAAATAAACCGGCTCAACCATGCCATTAACAGCAGAACAGGCAATGTTACAAGTGCAGGTATGATTAGCTTCTTGTAGTATCGCTTTCATCGCTTTCATTGAANAAGCCCAATCAGAGCTAATCTAGGAGCGTTCGATAAAAGCGTAAACAGGCCTGTTCACAAATCGTAACGTATTTGTAAAATAAACCGGCTCAACCATGCCATTAACAGCAGAACAGGCAATGTTACAAGTGCAGGTATGATTAGCTTCTTGTAGTATCGCTTTCATCGCTTTCATTGAACCTCGTTGAAACATTTGCAGGAACGGCTGAAGTCCCTGAAATCCCTCGTCTGCGAAATAGAAACGGAACGAAAGCGCAATGAAACGAACATCAACAACGTGATACGTTTGTCCAAAATGGCAAGCGAAGACAAGTCGCCTGCTCTTAACCATAAACTAAAGACGTTATACAAAGTTGGCTTGCAGGATGCACTGCAGGAGGAAACATTGATCCGGCAAGCTTTATCAAAGATTCAGGACATAAGAAACATACGCAACGAGCGTAGAATACAGGCCCGTAATGCGGGCAACAAAGAGACTATCCGAAGAGGTGCGTTGATGAAAATGCTGCAAATCTCTGCTCAAACTTTGCCACTCTTTGTCAGCAAACCAGGTGAAAAAATACCCCATCTTTGCGGGTCGATTGCCGCCGATAGTAGCTACATTGCCAAGCCGGGGGACATGGTGGCGGCGCTTGTAAAGAGCGAGGAAGGCGAAGAGAACTGGATTCTGGCCGAAGTGGTACAGTATGTATCATCCACCAGTAAATACGAAGTGGATGATATTGATGAGGAGCAAAAAGATCGTCATGTGTTAAGCCGTCGTCGTATCGTTCCGCTGCCATTGATGCGTGCTAATCCCGAAACAGATGGACAGGCTTTGTTTCCAAAGGGTACCACCGTGATGGCACTCTACCCGCAAACTACATGCTTTTATAAGGCTATTATTAACCAGCTGCCACAGACGGCAAATGATGAATACGAAGTGCTGTTTGAAGATCCAACGTACCCAGACGGATACTCGCCACCGTTGTTCGTTGCGCAGCGATACGTGATCGCTATTAAGCAGAACAAAAAGACCACCTCTTGACAGCCGCAACAGCACGTGCATTTGCAGTCCATCCATGCTCAAGGTGCTAACGGCTTAAGCACTGCTTCCTCTTCAAATGCCCCTTTCGGAAATCTCGCTAATGTAGCGAATTGCAGTACCGGGGCAGTCAATGCGGCAATTACATCTAACACATCGGGCACTGTAGCGAGACAAGAATCTGTTGCAGGAAATATGTATGACGACGAACCATTTTAGGTTTATTATATGAGTTATAACTATAAGGTCCTTAATTTATGGCAGAACATCCAATAAAAATACGCGATAAAAGTATATAACCAACAGACATC